>PVJO010004692.1:0-106867 GCA_004026905.1 Hystrix cristata
TCACCAAACAAAAAATTTTAAACAGTTGGGGATGGAGCTCAGTGCAAAGGGCCGAAGTTCAGTCCCCAGTGATGTGGAATACACCGACATAATCAACAACACCCTCAGCCTCATCACCTGTGTCTGTTCTACCTGTTTCCATGTCGCCCGCCTCCCAGAACCAGGCACCTGCCACCTCACTTCACCTGGCCTAGACTGTGAACTGAAGGACACAGTGACTTTACAGGTGAGGAAACTGAGGCATGAAGAAAACGTCTGGAAAAACTCAGTAAGAAAGTCGGAAGCCAGGTCTCTGGGCTTCTAGCCTGGCTCTGACGCTTCTCCTCTCAAGGGAGACCTCAGCATCTCCATCCCCTGGCACAGACAGACAGACGGACAGACAGATGGACAGACAGGCTGTAGCATTTCCAAGGGGACCTGGAACCCCGGACACCATCTCATGTCCGGCCCAGGCAGTGGCTTCCATGTGGCCTCCCAGCTTCCGTCAATGCCCCGCCCCTCGCCCCCTCCTGTGGGAGCAGCCAATCACATCATGCCAAACCCTGCTCAAAACCTCCCAGCCCACCTCACCCACAGAACAGCCCATCGCCCCCGAGTTCTGACCCGTCTTTGCTTTTTTGTAACGTCTCTGTTTCTTTATTTTGTCTCCTCCGCTAGACTGGAGGCTCCATAAAAGCAGGAATTTTGCCTTTTGTGCACTGACGTAGCCCCGCTTCGGAAATTGTACCTGCCAGCTACTTTGAGTTCATTAAATGCTAAATTAATTAAACAATCGTAAAATCACAAACAAATGAATGTCTGAGGGTGGAATTTCAGGCAATGCACCCATTGCTGATGGGTGTGACACAGTATTAGACACACAGTGGGTGCCAGAAACTGTTTGGGGGCAGACAGGCCTTCCCTATGGCTTCTGCAAGGACTTCTGTTGGCTGTTTCCCAGTAGGAAACCACACAAAGTGCCTCGCTGTATTGCTGGTGGACCGTTTGGTTGGTTTTCTGCCTGTGGGTACCTGGTGGAGTACCCCTGTCCTCCCTGCCAAGTGAGGTTCACCAAGGCACTCGCCACACACATCCTTCTTCCTGAAGGTCTGCCCTCACCTTAAGTCCCCACCCCCCATTGTTCCCGACCCAGCAAATGGAAAATTTAATTTCCAGCTAATTAGCTCTGAATTTGGTGGCCCTCATCGAGTTACAGGGACTGCCCCTTTCCCTGACAAGGGGGGCTCCCCACCCACATGTGGCCAACATCTGACACCGCCTGGGTGGAGAGGGAGACAATGGCCCAGGCCCTGCCATTGTCGCTGCTCCCTGCTCCAGAGGAGGCAGACACAAAAGCCCGATGAATTCTTCATGACCCTCTGAAAGGCCGGCTCCTCCAGGGCCCCCGCCTATCCGTGGCCACAGGTGGATCCTTGAAAGGCAGCCATGGACATTATCCTCTCCAGGAACCCGTTTTCTTGAGACCCTCTTCCCCGTGGAGACGCAGACTTCACAGGTTAGCTGAAATCAGAAGCCCTGCCTCCAGGGAGGGCAAGGTCGCCCCAGCATCGGGACCGCTTTTGTCGCCTGCGTGGCGCCCTCTGCTGGCAGGCTCCAGGCAGTGCGCGGGGTGCAGAGTTCCCACCTGGTCCTGACTCCCTGACGTCCAAACCACTGTCCCCTGTTCTCAAATCCCTCCCTTGTCCACGTCCTCAAGAGGAAAAGGCACCAGTCCTCTGGCCAAGCCTCTTCTACAGAGATAAGTGGAAGGGGGAGGGAGGCAAGATGAGGCCTGGGGGAGGGGCTGGGATTTGAGTTAATGAGCTATGTATTTTCCTCTCCCTATAATCCATGGTATTTGATGCAGGCACCAATTTAACTTAGCAGTGGGATAATTCGTCATGGGGTTGTTAGGGTACAGAAGTGGGGGTGGGATGAGGAACGCGGGGCCAGGCAGGACCACACAGCCAGCAGGCTATCACAAAAGCTTCCTGGAAATGCCCCCAGGGGCCAGCACAGTCCATAACCAGAGCCCTAGGTGAGGAGAGGGAAAGGACCAAGGGTTCCTCAGTGGCTGAGCCAGGACAGGACCAGGGACAAAGGGGAAGGCCTGGCCACAGCAGGAAAGAACCCCAGGCCAGGTGTAAGGGGGCCTGCTCCCCTAGACGGGACTGTTGCGTGTGCCTCTCCAGACCTGGGATGTGCTGCTTCCTACAGACTGATGGAGTCTTACAACCCACGGTTGGATGGTGGGGTCGGATCCGCGGGTCCATGAGTAAGCTCCACGCAAACCCTCCACACATTTCCCAGGAAATGACAGAACCAGGATGCTACAACCTCGTGTCCATCGCTGCTGCCCGCTTGCCTTACAGTCAAAACTCAGAAGACTGCTGAGTCAGAAGATCCTTCCAAGGCTACTGTTACACAGACAAACTGAGTGGCCTGATGTTCCGTTTGTCCAGACAGCTGTCCTAGGTTCTGTCTGTTGCCCCAGGACAATTGTTAAAAATACTCCCTTTCACTCACAAGAGCACCCTGTGTGAGCAACAAATGTGGTCATCTACATAAGAGGAAACTGAGGCTGAGACGCCCACAGCTAGCCCACAGCCTGGACTTGGGTCTCCTGATGGCCTCTGCATTTTCTGTTCAGTTAAACCCATGACGAGCATCAGTGCCCAGCACCCGAAGCCGCACAATGAGCCTTCTCCTCCAGGAAGCCCTCCCTGAACAGCACACCATATCAGGACCTGCCCACATCTGAGCCCCCTGCCAGCACACGCTGTGCCAATCCTGCACGTGGCACGAAGAACACCACCAGAACATGGCCAGGCCAGAGAGCAGAACACAGCGGGAGGGGTGGGAAAGGGAAGGAGAGCCAGTGGCAGGGCCAAATTTGGCAATGGGGGTGGCCTGAGCAGTTCTCCCCTGAAACTCAGCAGTGGCCACACATCTAGACAGGACTGGATTCCAACTGCTGTCGGCCATTCCGTGGTCCGTGGCAGAGGAAGGCCAGGATCTCCCTACCAAGATCCCAAGCGGTCAATCTGTATGACTCTGGCCCCGACTTGCTCCGCCCATCTCTGTGGGCTGCAGACCCCCTCCCTGGACCCTCTGCCCTCCAGCCAGCCCATTTTTCTGACCGCCAGGCTTTTAGGGAAATAGCATCAGATGCCAACGGGGTGTTAGATTCTCTCTAGCCCATCCACTTTCAGAAGGCTTGGGTTCCTCTCCACAAGCCCCAGCCTTTCCTTTTCTGTAGGACTCATACTGGTCTCCCACTGTAGGAAGCAGCCCCAAGCTTGCTTCTGGTGGGCTCAGCGGCCCTCGCTGTCCACTCCCTGTGATATAGCACCACCTAGTGGCAGCCTCAGGCCTGACGGCACCAGTCGTGAAATTTCTTTTTTTTTTTTTTAACCAAGAACATGTATTGGTACATTGTACACATGATGTTCACATTCATCATGGTTATTTTGTACCTGTACATGGTGTATCTTGGTTTCCCCCCTCTTCCCCACTCCTCCCTTCTGTTCCCCCTTCCCTATTTACAGCAGGTTTATTTATATTTTCCCATTTTTTTCCCTTTCCTCTTTCTTCTTTCTTTCCTTTGAAAGTCGTGAAATTTCCAGGTGAAAGGAAGTCTTGAGTATCAACCATAAAAGGCATCATGCCCCTCCCTCGGGTAGGCAGAAGATCACAAAGACAAACAGAAAACACCCCAAGACATGTTCTCTGCACCTGGAGCACTCGCTTTCGAGTGGGTCTGACAGTGACAGAAGCAGGATTGCATAATGCTCAGGCACAAACTTCTAATCGCACCATCCAGGGTTCAAATCTTGACTCTACCACTTACTAGCTGTGCTATCTTGGGCACATTATTTATCCCCTGCGGGCCTCATATTTCTCTGTTGTAACATGAGAATAATTAAAGTCTCTCTCTCAAAAGGCTGTTGTGACAATGAACTGGTTCGAAGTATTAACACTTATCACAGTGCTTGGCAAAGAGTAGAGGACTTTTAAATGAATATTAATGTTGTTGTTGTTGTTGTTGTTGTTATGGTAAAGTGATTAATTCAGGCTAAATGTGAAAGGAATTCAGGAAAAGTTCAACTCAACTATGAACTGGAATTATGACAGAGCACATAATGGAAAAGGTAAGAACTGGGTAAGCCCTGTGGCCATGAGCAAGTCAATACTCTGTTTAGGCTTATCTACAAATAGACTTAAAACACAGTACTTAAAAGTAAGGATCTCAACTATATAATCATTGGGGCAGTATCTTTCAGCAGTAAACATACACTAGCACCTGTAATGTGCCAGGCTTTGAGGATGCAGAAATGAAAATACACAGTCACTGATGTTAAAAATCACAAGCTAGTTTGAGGTACAGAGACAAGAGATGTGGGATTCTGATACCCACTCTGTCCCCCACACCAAACCCAAAAGAGGAGGGAGAGAGCCATTTGTTAGTATTTTGCCTCCAGCAGATAAAACTCTCCAGGATCCAGTGGGTTGGGGATGTGGACCAGCATAGGACAATTGCCTAGCATGCTTGAGGCTCTGGGTTCAATCCCCAACACCACGAACAACAGCAACCAAGAACCACAGGATCCCAACCCACCCTAAAAGGGCCAAGTGTTTGAAATCACACAGTAGATCACAGGCCTAATCTCAGTCCTTTCAGGAGACTACTCTGTGATCCTATCCTTGCCTTCCTCCTACCTCTTCTCTTTCTGGTCTAGAACCTGAAGTAGCTGGAATATAAAGGAGCCCAGCTCTCTGGTGTTCACAGTACTCAGTCCTTGGGATAGAGTGAACAGAGTATTAAGGGATGGGGATGGGATTCCCTGGACAAGGCCCTGCTGTCAATCCCTAACACCAAAAAAGAAAAAGAAGAGAAAAAGAAGTTCGCTGAGGAGATAGATGAATGGTTAATTTTTTAAAAATACTCCATTGCATTGTAGGACACTTTCTCTTAGGCCTGGCCTACCCATGAACCCTCTCAAGTCTATTCCATCCCTCATAGATTCTATCCAAAAGGTAAAGTACATGCTGAACATGTTCCTCACCATGAACCTTAAGCTGCAGATTTTAAATACCCCCTACTAATCATTCACTTGTGTCCCCTTTGCCTCCCAGAATACATGATAAACTCCTTGATGGTTGGAATTTTCTCTTATTTGCTGGATTTGCAGATCATGGATTTACCACCTTGGTGGTACTAGCTCTAGATTTCATGCTAAACTTATTTTTCAGAGGCCTTCAGACACGAACAGCATGTGTCACAAGAGAACAAAGTTGGCAGTTCTTCAAATCAAGGTCTTCTCTGTGGATGTCTTGACTTCCTCATAAAATCATGAGCCAAGTCAAAGTGGACAAAGATTTTGAAATGTAGAATAATAATCAAAAACTAATAACTAAAGTAAAATACTGAATTTATGTTCTGTATACCTATGTCCACAACATCGACAGTACAAGTGCAGTGTGGTGGAGAACATACTTGTAAGCATGTCTTTATTGTCCAATAAAATAAAAATAAGATGCAGAATTTCAGGAAAGAACTCAGAAAAATATTTTAAAGCTTGTAAAATGTAAATTCTAGAAATAACACACAATAGCCCAAATTATGAATTTAACTATTAAGTTTTAACAAATGAATTGATGACAGCAGAAAAAAAATAATAAAAGGAAAAAAATCACCAAAAAAAGTCAGAATGAATCATGGAGAGACAAAAAGAATGGTATGTAAGAGAAATAATATAAGTATGTTTGAGAAAGTCAAACATATATTCAACTAGAATCTCAGATAAAAAGAGAATGGAACACAAGAAATCTTTTTTCAAAAATAGTTGAGACTTTTGCAAAACCAATGAAACATATAAAGCCACATGTAAAACTAGTGCAAAATAAATGTATGGATAAAATGTTAAAAAGCAGCCAGAAAGAAAAGAAAAACTACCTTTAAAGAACTTCTTAATAGAAGACAGTAAGAAGATACATTTTAAGTGCCCAAAGAAAATTACTGCTAGCCTAGAATTCTATACCCAGCAAAAATATCCTTCAAGAATGAAAGTAAAATGAAAACATATTCATTCATATAAAAAGAGAAATTCTTCGAAGCAGACCCAATAGTAAGGGAAAGTCTGAAGGGTGTTCTTTAGACAGAAGGGAAATTACATCACATAGAAGTTCAGAAATTCAGTAAGTAATGGAAAACAAAAATAGCAGAAATAAATGTTCATTGTACAAAGCAACAATAATGATGCTTATACTTAGTAAATAGAAATAAAGTAGATGGCAACAGCGTAAGTCAAAGGTTTTTGTATAAACATGCCCACTGGGGATTCTGCTTCTATGCAAGATGGAGTAGCAGGAGTCAAATTTATTCCCCTGCCTGAAACAATTTTTAAAATATACATCTAAGAAACAATAGCTTTCAAGGCATTAGACATCGGGCAACAAAAGATAGTGATCCTTGAGAGGTGGAAACTAAAGAGAAAAGCCTGTGATTGCCTTGATTTACTTCTTTGCAAGAGTTCCCCAGCTGCAAAGGACAGAGAGGGAACCCAAGCAAAAAATCCTACCTGTGAGTCTGGGAGGTTCCAGGAAGCTAGAATTAGGAGGGCAGAACACAGGAAATAGAGCATCGCCCCGAGAAAGAACTCTGAGGAAGGGCAAAGAGTTTTTCTATGAATAGTCAGCATAGAAAAAACAAATACATTCATTTGAGAAAACTACCCAAGCTTGGGAGGAAAAAAACATGTGAGATGATGAGAATAAAAAGTGCCTCTTTCCACCAGCTAGAGTGGAAAATAGAATCTGTGGGACATTTGGGTAATTCGGAAGAACCTCACCTCAGTCATAGGGAATATGTAGCCCTAAACTAAATGATTCTCTGGTCCTGGATGACAAATCTTAAAAACAGGACTGAAAGAATCGATCTGTTCCCAATTAATCAACTGCATTAGAGATAAAGTTCAGGAATACAACTGTCCAGTGCATAAAAGTCACAATGTCTGGTACTGAATCAAAAATTACTGGACTCGTAAAGCCGAAAAGTACAACCGCTAAAGATGAGCACATCGAACAAGTTGAAACTGACTCCAAAACACCACAGAACTAAGAAACAAGGACACTGAAACAGTTGCTAAAACTACATTGTCAATGTTCAAAAACTAAGGTAGATACATAGAAGACATTTACAGAAGCCAAATCGAATTTCCAGAGATTAAAATGATATCTGGTTTTCCAGAGATGAATTACAATATCTGAGATGAAGGCACTGGGTGGGATTGATGGCAGATTAGCCCTCAGCCAAGGGGAAGAGTAAACCTAAAGTTATAGTGACAGTCACCATCTGAAGTGAAATATACGAGGAGGCAGGAGGGAAGAATCCAAAGAAAATACAAGACAAATCAATGAGGAATTAGAAACTTCAAGAAACCTAATGGTTTAGCAATTAGAGTCCTAAAAGCAGTCAGGAGAAGGTGATGGGACAATTTTGTACCTTGATTTCGATGGTAGTTACACAAATCTACATATATAATAAAGTTACATGGGGCTACATACACACAGAACTCACCTTCTTACAGCTGTAGGCCTGAAGTCCTCATTCTCTTATGGGTTCTCAGTATGTACAGGTTGTCTACAGTTCCGTGTCACATGCCCTCCCCAAAGATGTTCGCATGTATTTTTTCTTCAAGACTAGAAGACTCACACCCCCAAAAGTACGATAACTATGCATTGTGCTAGATATGTTAATTCGCTTCACCATTTCACTATGTGTTTCCTATATAACACCGTGTTGTAAACTCTACATACACAAAATAAAATTTAGTTTTAAAAAGGGCTAACATGAAAGTCTCTTCAGTCTGCTAAGCCACAATCCTATATGAAGAGTGATAATGGGAATGTCATCCCATCATATCTGCCATATTCCATCGCTTAGAGGCAAGTCACAAGCCCCACTCACACTCAAGGGAAGGGGATTGTACAAGAGTCTAGAGGTGTGTCTGACACATTTAGTCAGAGAAGGCATGATTAAGGTGAAATCTATAAGGCAGATAACAGGAGAACAAAGACTCCAATTAGCTTTTCATTTTATTACATTAACTAAGCTTGTTAGAGCTTCTAGGGTGTTATGGTTTGTGCCTAGATGTCCCCTCAAAGGCTCATGTGGTCATACATGGGGCTTTTCAGAGGTGCCTGAATCTAGAGTGTGCAATGCTGGGATTAAGGGTGTGTAATTACTAAATCAATCCCCTGATTGGTTTGGCACTGCCCCAGTCCTGGCAGTTTGGAGAAGGTATAAGGGGCAGAAAGAAGCTGCTCAGGCCCCTTACTTACTCACTGCCTTCTGCCGATCTGCCATGCCACCCTGCTTCAAATCCAGCCAATGATGGACTGAAACGTCTACAAACTGTGAGCTAAACAAACCTTTCCTCCTTTAACTTTGGGTGTCGGGTAATTTTGCCTCAACAGTGATAAAAGTAAGACATACGGTAACCAATAAAAGGACAGAACTAAGATATATAATTCCAAGTTAATTGGGGAAGCTGGAAATAATAAGAGTCTGCAGCAGAACAGAAAAACAAAAAATCAGGAAAATTGGACAGATAGAAAATGCAAAATAATATAAGAAACTCAAGGTTATTATCAGCCATGATAAGCAAAAGTAGATTAATTAACATTCTGGTTAAAAAGATAGTTTGTACAACTGAATTTTTAAGTAATCTAGCTACAAGCTATCTAAAAAGTCAACCACAGAAGAATTCATGAACTATGATTTCTCTTGAATAAATTTCAGAAACATTCGAAACTAAATAATACATTGTTTCTGACTCATATATATGTGCCTTCTAATTCATATATATGGCTCACCTTAAGGAGACAGAAAGGAAAAGCAAATATAAAGTTTAAGGTAATGCTGGCCTCCGGAGGCAGGGAAGGGATTTGGAAAGGAGTCTTCCAAGTTATTACAGAAGAATATTACAGTGGTACTATTTTGAAATTATGATAAAAATGCACTATATAAAAACAATTTCTTAAACTTGATGCACAGTAGATGTATATTCATTGTATTTTACTATTTATATCTCTTTATATGTGCATATATATTCTTTTAAATGTATTTAAAATTCAATAAATATTTAAAATATATTGAAAGTCTGATAGTTCAGTGTTTTCTTAACCCAGAGAAAAAGCCAATGACTGGAATGGGAAGAAAAGAGGTTCCCTCCCCATTGCCTCATACACACACACACACACACACACACACGTGCACACACACGCACACACACACCACGGAACTACCATAAACTTCACAAACATCAGCCTTACAGACATTTACAACAAAGAAACAGAACTGCCGGTGACTGTGGCAGCCAGGAGACCCACTCATGCTGGCCCTGAGGGATCCTTGTTCATTTTTGTCTTTCCAGAAAAGCTGACAAATGTCCATCTCCTGCTAGACATCTCCAGATTCTTGTCCAGGTAAAAAAACTTCCCCACAGTCTGTCTCTGTCTAGGAAACAATGTGATAGGGCCATTTTCTCACTCAGCACATACTTTGGTAAGTGCCTCTCATGTCCAGGCTATAAGCAAACAGCTGGAGTTGCCAAAGCAAAATACAACAAACAGGATCTCAGGCCCAGATGCTCAGAGCCTAAGAGAACCTCAGACAAGCAGGTAGAAAATGCAATATTGTTCAGTGCAGTGAGCGTATGAATTCTGGGTACAACAGAGGCATTTGGAAGAAGTTTCCCAGATTCATTACAGTGGCCATTAGGATTGTTTGTCAGAGGAAGCGGCATCCAAGCCGAGTAGGCAGCTCTGTAATGCCACCCTCCCAGCTTCAGCCTGACTTGCTGTCTGTAACATATCATGCCTCTGTGGCCCAATGCCCAGGCCTTCCTTGGTTCCCATTATATACTGAACCTCCCAATCCCACCAGGATGCTGAGCCCTACTGCTTTCCACTTTGCTGTGAGAATTGGGACCTTCCTTCATGCTGTCCTAAAGCAGTCACCATCTAACCTCACAAAGGACACATGGAACAGCTGCTGGAGTGGAGACCTCTGGTTCCCACTCTGCACTGACTCCAGATTCCTGACAGCTTCCCAAAGGGGCTCCAAAGAAGCTAAGTGCAGAGTGAGTGGAGAACAGGGGCTTGGCCAGCCAGGTCCCTTCCAGATGTGGACCAGGTCTGCTCTGCCTGCTTGGAAGGGAAAGCAGTAGCACACAGATTCCAAAACCTCTTTCGAGTCCTTTCCTAGAACTTCTCTGGACCGGAAGTGGCCCCATGGTCTTCCCTGTTGCCCAAAAGTTGCTATGCACCCCAGCACCACCAGGTGGCCCCAAGGAATCAGCCACTGCCTGCATGTCCACGCCTATGGCTTGGGAGTTACGATCCTGGCTGCATAGTAGAACCACTTGAAACATCCGGTGAAAAATGCCTGTGCTCAAACCCTACCAAAAGCCAATTACATCAGAATATTGGGAAGGGGGAGATAACTATGTCACAGGTGGTTGTAAAGCTCTCAAATAATTCAATGAGAAGACAGCTTTATGGATAGCCACGTGCATGAGGATAAAGTTGGACCTGTTCTTTACACTATACATGAAAACCAGCTCAAAATGGACCAAAGACCTAACTGTAAGAGCTGAAACAACCAAACTTTTAGAAGAAAATGCAGGAGTATATCTTCATGACCTCAGGTTAAGCAAAACCTTCTTAGATACTACATCGAAAGCACAAGTGACACAAGAAAAACAAATAGATTAAATGAACTATGTCAAAATTGCAGAATTTATGATGCAGACGATGCCGTCAGTCAAGTGAGCAGACAAGCCACAGAATGGGAGAAGATATTTGTGAATCACGTATCAGGGGACTTGTGTGTAGAATATATAAAGAACTCTTACAACTCAACAACTAAATGACGACCCAATTTTAAAATGGGGAAAGGATTTTACTAGACCCTTCTGCAAAGAAGAAATCTATATGTCTATAAATGGCCAGTAAGCACATGAAAAGATGCCTCACATCATTGCTCATTGGGAAAAGGAAATCCAGACTCCAATGAGATATAATGTCATGCCTGCCACTGGAATGACAGAGGTTATAGAGAGTGAAACCTTCAAACATGTTAGTGGGAATGTAAAGTGGTGTAACCACTTTGGAAAACAATTACTCAGTTGCTCAAAATGTTACGCACAGTTATCATATGACCCAGCAATTCCACGCTTCGGTATATATCCAAGAGAAATGGAAACAGATATTCACATGAATGTTCACATCAACACTATTCACCAAAGCTAAAAATGGATACAATCCAAATGGCCATAAACCGATGAATAGGTAAACAAAATATGGTATATTTTTACAACAGATTGTCATTTCACCATAAAAAGGGCTGAAATATTGCTATGTCCTATGACATGAATAAATCTTGAAAATGTAATACTAAATGGAAGAAGCCAGTCACAAAAGACCACATACTGTATGACTTCAGTTGTATGAAGGGCACAGAAAAGGCAAATCTATAGAGACAGAAGGTAGATTCATGCTTGCCAGGGTTGGGGGTGTGGAGGGGGATGAGTGCTCATTACTACAAGTATCGTGTTAATGAGCATACAAGTATTTTTTTTAGGTTGGTGAAAATGTTTTTAAATTAATTGTGATAGCTGCACAACTCTGAACACATTAAAAACCATTAACTAGCATGTGAATTGTATTCCAATAAATCTGGTTTTAGAGGACAGTGCTACTTCCTCCTTCCTTATTCTGGATGGAGTTGGGTCATCAATCGGTTACACTTCATGGTTTCTATTCTTTTCCTCTTCTTCATATTTGTGTCCCACTTATCTTTCTGGATGTATGTTTCACACCTCTAATCTAGCTGTCTCCCTTCTTTATTTCTCTCCCGCACATAAATGCACTTTATTTTTCTCTCTTTTCCTCAGAAAGAATTTGAGACAGTCCTCAGAAGTGCTGCCTTTGCAGATTTGCACATGCAGAGAGCTGGTAAGTTACCAAGCAAGAGGTTTCCCAGGGAGTCAGTGAGCGATAGCCCAGCTTCAGGGTGTCCCCCTTGTCCAAATTATGTAACCCAAATATTTTGGGCACATCACAGAGATTGTGTCTTCAAAGAAAAAAAGTCAGCCTAACTCCTAAGATAGTGGGAGCCCTATGGCTGGCTGATTCTACCTTAGGAAAAGGGCGTTTCTCAATTTTTTCCCCTTTCCTAAGTCTCCTAGTCCCTAAAAGGGGGCGTGGGCAACTAAAGTGAAGTCACATAATGACAAAGAGGTGACACCTGATGAGAGGAGGCAGCCTGGGTTCCCCAAGTGTGGCGGGCTACATGTTCTTAAAACAGTCCCGGGTATATTTCTGGTCACATATGCTCTTCCAATTTCTTGGCAATCCCCTTACAGAAGGCAGAGTCTAATTTCCCTCCCCTTGAGTGCTGCTCAGCATTAGGGACTTTTCTTCTAATGAGTAGACTCCAGAAGAAATGATACTGTGTGGGCACTGATGCTATGATGCTAGGTTAGAAAAGGTGACAATTTCTACCTGACCCTCCCTCTCCCCCTTACCCTGGACCCACCTCCGTGTCAGAGGAAGCCCAAGGCTCACGCAGGGGCCACACGTGTGTCTGTCAGCAGACTTCCCCACGAGGGTCTCAGTCCACCACTAACATCACAGCCAGGCCCGGGAGTGACAGAGCAGCAAACCTGCCCCTGGCCTCAGCACCCAGCCTCCACCGAACCCCAGCCGACTGGTGGAACAGAGCTGAGCTACCCAACTGACCTCTTCCCAAACTGCAGATTCCTGAGTGTTATTATGTGTGCTGTGTAGCAAATGACCCACGACTCAGTGGCTGGAGTCCACATGCATTTTCTCACAGCCTCTGTAGGTGAGGAGTGTGGCCCTGGTTGAGCAGAGCCTCTACATCAGGGTCTGCAGTTGAAGTGTCGACCGGGACTTTTGTTCCCCCTCAAGGCGACTGCGGAAGGCTGCTCTCCCAAGCCCACTCATGTGGATGCTAACAGGATTCAGTTTCCTGGGCCCTCTGTGTTCTGGCTTTGAGCTCCTTCTCTCGCTGTCCCCTGTCCAAGGTAGGAGTTCAGTTCACGCAAGCCAAGAATGCAAGAAAGTGAAAAAGGTAGGGAGACCATAGTCCCAGTCTTTCATCGCCTAACCACAGGAGGGACATCCCATCACCTTTGCCATATTCTGTTCGTTAGAAACGAGTCATGTCGTTCAGATCCCTGTTCAAGGGGAAGGGATTAGACAGGGCAAGAGACTGTGGAGCTAGGGATAGGGAAGAACTCTGTATTTGTTAAACAGGGTCTGTGTGCTGAGCTCACTTTACAGGATAATCCCTCCTGACCCATGCCTCAGGTCTGCCTCAGGCAAAACTGAGGTTTACTGACTCCACACAGCTATTGATGGCAGAATGAGGATGAGAAACAGTTCTACCAGATCTCATAGCCGGGACCTTTTTACTTGTCCATTCTACTTCCTGTCCTTTGGAGAGAAACAAAAATCCCAAAGCTTCTGTATATCAAATAGTGTTTTACTGATGACTTTTTATTTCCAGTCCCTAAATTTAACCAGGAGGAACTATTTCTAGTGCACTGCCCACCCGCACCCTTTCAGCTCCTAGTTATAAAGGACTTTCCTCTTCACGCAGATTCCGTATTTTGTAAAGCTGGCAGGACCAGTTCACCATGCTTAGCTGGATTTTCCTCCATAAAAAACAAGCTTTCTGGAATACTATCACTTGCCCATGATGAGGACATAGATTCCGGGAAGTTGGTTTTAAATGCTAAAAAAAGAACATGAAGCAGACATCTGCTTGAGTGGAAGAGAACATAAAACCCAACTGTGCCTGCGCTGATGTCTCTGGCCCACCCACCTCCTCAAGAGGCGTCTCAGGTAGAGAGCAAAATCCTTCCTGCCAACTGATTCAAGGACTCAGGGTAGGAGGAAGGCTGACTTTTCACTGCAAATCTCTTCATACAGAATTTAAAAATACATACTGCACGTGTTAATTGCCTTAAAAATCAATTTCAGATGAAAGATTTCTCTATTCAAGGGAAACTGAGGCACGGGTCAGGAGGGAGTATCGTGATTGCTGAGTCCTCTCTGGGCTGATTCTGTGCTGTTTTAAGCACCCAAGGTGGGCTAAGCCTGGGCACTTAGTGGGGACAGAAGGAGCAGACAGGCGCCTCTTTGGGGGCATTATGCCTGCCTGCTGGGAAATAAAACCAGTTTTAGAAGCAGTAAACCACCCAAAGCCAAACCCTAGATGCTCAGGAGTTGACAAGATTCTAAAAGATGGATTGGATCAAAGATCACCTGCTTGCAGGCAGTTCATAGTGGAAGTGACGGTAACAACCACGGGGGTTACTATTTATTGATTGGAGTGATGAGTCCATCAACATTTGACTTAGTTATTGATATAGGTGGAATTAGGTCTACCATTTTATACTGTGTTTTCTGTGTGACCCTTTCGGCTTCTGGTTTCTCTGCTCCCACTTTTCTTCATCCTTCGGACCTTTTAGGCATGTGATGATTAATCCTGACTATAGACTTGCCTCAATTAAGAGACTCCTGGAGAAGTGACTGGATTGGAAGGCACCAGCACTCACAGCTCAAAGAGCTATTAGCAAGTGAGTTCTCGCTTGAAGAAGTAGGGCCTCGAGGACCATATCTGGTCCCTGGCCCTTTCCTCTCTGGGCTCTTGGTCTGCTCTCTGCTTCCCAGCTGCCATGAGTTGAGGAGCTGTCCTCAGCCACACCCTTCTGCCATGGTGTTTCTGCCTTGGAGCCAGCCAGCCACGGGCAGAAGCCATGAGCCAAAACAACCTCTCCTCCTTTAAACTGTGGGTGTCAAGTATCTTGTCCCCGCAACAGGGATAGCTGACTAACACAAAGTCTATTTTAGAATTCCATTATAATGCACCTATTGGCTTACGAGCAAGAATATTCTATTATAGAAGTGCATATTTGCATTGTTTAGACTCATAAAGTCAATATGGTGCCCCTGCACACAAATATAGATACTGTACAAACTTATGGTTCCACTACCCTTCCCACACCCCACACGTCTTTTTTTTTTTTTTCTTGTTCTGGAAATTGAACTCAGGGTCTTTGCACTGAGCTATAACTCTAACCCTTTATTTGTTTATTTATAGACAAGGTTTTTCTGTGTTGCTAAGTTGCTCGGGCTGGGACTCAAACTTGTGATCCTCCTGCCTCAGTGTCCCACTGAGGTGCGACTACAGGCAAGCAACACCATGCCCAGCACTGAGGCTGCTCTAGGGGTTCTAGTAGACATGCTTAATTTTTCATAAAGTTAATACTGTTCTCTTCACACAAAACACAGACACTGCAGAACCATAGAGTCCTGTGTATTCCTCACACTACCCCGCCCAGAGCACTCTGCATGTTGTAGGTGTCATTATCTGACACATTAGGTGTTACATAGATTGCACCCTGCAAGAAATGCTAGCTCTTTTTTAAATAGTTGTGTATTTTTTTAGAAATCAAGAGGAAAAATTAGTCTTATTAATTTACCCAGATACTCATCATTACTGATGTTCTTTATGCCCTCCAAAAGGTCCAAGTTTCCCTCCTCTATACTTTCTTTTCACCTCGAAAAACTTTCTTTCCTTTGTCTTCCTTCCAGTGAAAGTCTGTTGGAAATGTAAAAACCACAAATACATATGATTTTCATACACACACACACACACATATATGTGTGTGTATGAGATATATACGTATATAAAAATATATATATATTTGCTTTCTTTTTCTGGATGTAGAATTTGGGACTGACACTTTCACTGTGGGTTTTTTAATTTGGCTGTACTTTAAAGATACTGTTCCACTATTTTCTGGCCTCCATACTTTCTTAAAAGAAGTCTGTGAGCCGGGTACAGTGCCACACACCTGTAATCCCCGCACTCTCGAGCCTGAAGCAGGAGGATCACCACAGGTTTGAGGCCAGCCTGGGACTACATAGTGAGTTCCTGGCCACCCTGCACCACATAGTGAGACCTCATCTCAAAAAAATTGTCTGTGGACCTTAAAATTTGGGGCAGCCTGTACACCATGTGTTGGTTTCTCTGGATGCTTCCAAATTTTCTCTTTACCCTTGGTTTTCAGTGGTTTAACTATAAGGTCCCTAGATATGGATCGTGGGGGATATGTTTATTCTATAGGAGGCACATTGCATTTTTGAATCTGTACATTTAGATCTTCTACCAGATTTGGGACATTTTCAACCCTTATTTCTTCACATACTCTTTCTGCTCTACTCCAACACTCCTCTTCCTCCAAGGACATGTATATTGAATCTTTTGATATTGTCCTACAGGTTCTGTA
The DNA here is from genome assembly GCA_004026905.1 of Hystrix cristata. Classification (NCBI taxonomy): domain Eukaryota; kingdom Metazoa; phylum Chordata; class Mammalia; order Rodentia; family Hystricidae; genus Hystrix; species Hystrix cristata. The sequence goes on from PVJO010004692.1 coordinate 16,371, forward strand.
GGCTTTGTTCATTTTTAAAATCATTTTTCATCCTTCTTCTTCAGATTAGACCATTTTTGTTGATATACTTTATACTCACTGATTCTTTTTTCTCCTACCATCTCCATATGACCATTAGACCCAGGCATTTACTAAACCCATGAATTTTTTAGTTCAAACATGACATTTTTCACTTCCAGAAATTTCATGTTTTTTGTCTTTTGTTTCTCTGTTAAGATTTCTATCTTTTTCAATCATATGAATGTATTTTTCTTTATCTCATTGAGTATGATTACAAAAGTGGTCTCAAAGTTCTATGAGCTTTCCAGTCTGTGTTCATCTTCAAGTTGAACTTCTCTGATTCTCTTTCCACTTGAGAATGATCACTGGACTGAATGACAATTCAAGGTAACCCAACAAAGGAAAATGCCCATCTGCAAGCCTGCTCTTGGCCATTTGTATATGTATATCCATATGAGGCCTGGCGGATTTTTTTGTTTGTTTGTTTGTTTTAAACAGAGTCTCACTATGTAATTCAGGCTAGTCTTGAACTCACTACATACCCCAGGCTGGCCTCAAACTTGCAGTGATCCTCCTGCCTCAGCCTCCCGAGTGCTGAGACAGGCATGCACCCCCACACTCAGTTTAAGTCCAGCTTTTGTCTGAGTGTGGTGCACCTTTCCTGTAAGATGTGCAACTCTTTAAGCATCGAGATAGTTATTCTACCCCACAGGGCTCAGCATAAAGCTCTCAAGGCTGATTTGGTGGCGTGTTCAAGTCAGACATAATAGTAACAGCCACCATTTATTGCACACTTACTGTATGCCAGACACTGCTCAGTGCTTTATGTACAGTCTGTCATTTAATTGTCCCCACAACATCATCAACTCCATCTTACCGAGGAGGTGCTGAGCACAGAGAGGTACAGTCATTGCCCCAGGTCAGACAGCAAGTGATCAGAGGAGCCAAAAATCAAAGCCAGAGAGTCTGGCTTCAGAGTCCACGCTCTTTAACTGTTACACTTGGCCTATGGGAGTCTTTACTGAATTATTGCATTGAGGAATTAGGAAGCCCCATTACAAGAACACTTTGAATCATCAAAAACAAGAACCATAAATACTAGACTGGAGGAATAAATTTTAGATAATACTTTCTGAAGCAGCACAATCTATAACCTTGTTTCCCAACCCTGAGTCATCCTCCGGCCACCCCCTTGATGTGGGCCATGGCTGACATAACCTGTACTCTTAGTCACTTAATATCTTTTAAATCGACTCAATTGTTTTTGCTTAAGCAAATTATTTAAAAAGGAAAGTGACCTCATGTCACTATTGTAAATGGAAAAGCCGTATCATTTACTTTAAGTAAATGGTAACCTAAAAATAAATACCATAGAAACAAAACAATGTCGATAAATTACAGTTAGATGCTGTTGCCTGCCAAAGGCTCTGAGAGTAAGTCCAGCCCTCTGTTTTTGCTAAAACAGGGGAGATTCAGCAAACCATCAGAGAGGTGTTCATGGCACACCAAAACCAAAAGTAACCAGAAGAAGTGCAAAAAAACTGAAAAAAAGAACAAAGATTTCCCTGTAATTTGCGGTTAGGGGACAGAAACTCAAAAGAACAGAAGTCTAAACAAAACGGAAATTTATTTCTATTTCCCCCAAAAGTCAGGTAGGAGGCGACTCAGGGCTGATATGACACCCCATAGTATTGTGAAGAGGCTCCAGCCATCACGTTGGCTTTCCAGAAAGTAGCACATAGAAGAGAGGAAGAAAAAGGACCATTCTTTCCCTGTAAATACACTTGCTTCTGTTCCCATTGACTGGAGCTTGGCCACGCACCGGACAGACTAGGAAATGCAGGCTTCACATTGGGCAGCCAAAGGCCTCTCTTTGAAAAAATAAATACAAAAGGAATTCTGTCACTGGAGGAGAGCAGGGAAATAGGTAGACAAGAGAAACTCTGTGATTTCATGCCACACCTGAGCACATGCACGATTCACCTTAGGGAGACCATGTGGATGTAGCCTAGATCTTCCGCAGACTCCCTCCCCCACCTCTGGAGCTGACCTTGACCACACAGCTCCTCTGGACACTGTTCCTTCCAGAGGGGAAAACACTTCTCTTTCCCACCCCAATGTAACACGTTATTAGGCCCTTGCAGGCTGACCTGCCCTCTGAGTCTGTAGCTTAGTGGTCTTGAAGCCAGGTGGGCTGTGGCAAGGGGCAACTCTGTCACAGATAAGAGAGCACTACTTGGGGAACCAGTCGGATTCGGGTCCCCTTTCTGCTGTGCCCCCTGGCAGCTGTGATGGCCATCAACAGTCCGCTCTTTGTGCCTCTTGCTCGTTGGACCTAACACAACAATGTCAAAGCACATGTCCTGGACACGGGCTAGAAGAATCCCTGGCCCCAGACACAGCTCTGGCTGTAATGACTCTACCTTGACGTGCCAGGGATTTCACATCTGTATTACTGAGCTTTTTGTTGCTGGGACAAAAAGATCTGACTTCTACAACTGCAAGAAGGAAAGGTTTATCTTGGCACACGGTCTCAGAGGTCTCACTCAGTCCATAGTTGGCTGGCTCCAAGGCAGAAAGATCATGGTGGAAGGTCACAGAGGAGGAAGGTCGCTCACCTCAGGGCAGCCAGGAAGCAGAACAAGAATATGCTCTTCCAGGTTACAACCTCGCATGACCAGGGGAGGCAGGCCGGTCATGGAGACTGGGATTACTACCTACCTGACCACTGAGATCAGAGGCACCACTGCAGGGGAAGGAAGGTCATAGGCTCCTGAAGCAGAGGTAAGCTGGGGGCCCGTCCCAGGGGTTTCGTCTTTGAAAAACCGAGGTCAACTCTTAGTAAGTATCTATCGCCCCTGGAGAGCTCTGTTTTAGGAGTTCCTTGCCAATTAATCGTACAAATTAAGAACTAACAGCGCATTTGCTATGTTTTTCACCTGAGACGTACATCTGCTGATCAAAGGGTCTGGTGAGCGTTAGCGGAGCTGGCAGATGCTTGACATTTGGGCAGCCTGCTCAGGCTCATGCTGGAGAAAACCCAGAACTTCAGGTGGGATTTTAAAAACAGCAAAAATAACAGGAGAACCAGCCCTGCCGCTGGCACTTTTATCATCTAGCTGGCCTCCACCTTCCTTCCAGGTTGGAAAGAGCTAGTCTTCCCCTCCAGTTGCCTCACTTTATTGATGAGAAAACTGGGCCTCAGGTGGGGAAGTGGCTTGGCCAAGGCCACACTGCTGTGGACGGAGAGCTAGAGACAGGACTGTGTGCCCGGCCTCCTGGTGGCTGGACATGGCCGTCCCCATGTCTGCACATTCCCTGTGGCTCAGCTTCCAAACTCCAGCCAGCAGCTCTGACAGCACAGCGTGGGAGCCAGCTTGGCATAGTCACAAGGGGGCGGGGAGCACTCCCAGAAGAAGGCATGTAGAACCTTCCACACCCAAGGACACAAGGCAGAAGAGACTCCAGATCAGAAGGCCAAGGCCGTGCCAAAATGCCATCGGTGCCATAAACGAAGCTGCCAAACGTGCCCGACTTGTTATAATTACCCAACAGGCCAAGAGTGTGTCTGAAGGCTGCAGTCTTCACGGCGGAGCCAAGGCAGGAGTCTGGCTTGTTATACGATCTCCTACAGGTGATAAGTCAAAGTGCTGCTTTCTGCAAACACCATCTAGATCTAGATCAAGTTCAACCAACCAGAGAGCGGTTGTGACATATCACACTTAATAGAAAAAGAAATTGCAACATGTGTTTATTCCCAGCCCCTAAAGAAACACTGACTCCAGAAATGTGCATCCTGAGACACTGACAGAGAAGCCAAGATTTGTTCAGTGGTCTTAGTAGCTAAGTGACCTTGAGCAAGCCCCGCCCCTCAGCACTCCCCCTTCTGTTTAAGGACACCAGTCATGTTGGCTTGCGGCCCGTCAAAACACCTCTCTTAACTAAACATATTTGCAGTGACCCCATCTCCAAATAAGACCTCACATTCTGAGGTACAGGGGTTAGGATTTCAGAGTATGCATTCGGGAAGCATGCAACTCCACACACAACAGTCCCCATCCCTGCCATATTGGCAGGCCTGAGACCACCAAAGACCACAAGAAATGCAGCTGAAGGCTCAGATGCAGACAGGATGGGAGAGGTTGTATGGTCGCTTCAGGATCTGGGGGCTACAGCCCAGATACTACCAGGAGACAGGAGCACTCAGGTAAGGAGTTCCTGGCCATCTGGGAGCCTTGGCAGAGAGCTAATATGGGCATCTATGTTTCCCTGCAATGCCTGATGTATAGACGGGCCCGGAAGGGTTTCCAGAGAGGCAGGACCTCTCAGCCCACAACTAGCTGGAGAGGGCTTTGGTTTCCTTCCTGTCCTACAGAAGGCTCCATAGCCAATTTGCTTCCAGTGGCACTGGCTTGATTAGCTGGGCAGAGGATTTGCTCTGAGTACCTTGCTTCAGCATCAGTCCTTTCTATTACTGCTCCTGTGCGGTTTGGGACAGATGGACAGAGGTTGCGCGTCCCTGCTGCCTGGTCACCGTGAAGTAGTCTGGCTCTGGACAGGATGAATACCACAGGCCTCCTGAGCTGTCCCAGCTCGCCCTTCACGACCCGTGGGCCACCCTGTCTTCTGCCTTCCCCCTTCTATTCTGTGATTCAGAACCAGGGAAATGTGCCCAAGGTCACTCAGTCAGGTGGCAGAGCCAGCATTTAGATCTAGCCAGCCTGGCTCCAAAACACCGTGTTTCCTTCGTCAGGCCGAAGCTGGTCAGGCTGACCCAGACCAAAGTGCTCACTGTATGATTCGGTGTTGAGGAGCAGGCTTGGGGAGAGAGGCTTGGCCTAGAGAAGGGTGGAAATTTCCATTGTGGTGCCTCAGCATTTTCCAGCTAAATGCCTGAAAGAAGAGGACCAGTGCCGGGAAGAAAAGACTAAAACAGGTGCACCATCTGGAATCCTTCGTGCACTCCCCTTCAGGAGGACTACGTAGCTTTTTTTATTATTTGATTGAAAAACATATCAAACATACCAATAAACACAGGAAATAAAAGCCTGCCCCAACCCAGCTTTATCAAGTTAAACAGTAAACTTTATTTGCTTCAGATTTTCACTTTTAAGAAAGGATGTGGCTACACAGTCGAAGCCCTTTGCATACCACTCCCACCATCATCCCTCTTCCCCAGAAAAGCCACTCGTGAATTTGGCGCTTATTGTTCCTGGCAGATTTTTGTAGTTTTAATACATATTTTTGTATCTGCTTTGATTTCAATGACCCCTCTAAAACTGACGTTAAAATTTCATTGTCATTGAAATTGTCTTGACAGTTGGAACTCTTAAGAAGTGCTTAAGTAATAAGTGAACAAATCAAGCGCTATTAGAGAGAAGGCGTCACAGGAGTATACCCAAAGAGAAAGGGTGGGTTTGGCCACTATTGTCTCTGTCTAACATACACTCGCTCATCTATCGGCCATGGTGGGAGGCATCGAGAAAGCGTTCACCATATGCAGCCCCTCAGTCTTAGACTTTCTGGTCTCCAGAACCGTCAGCCAAATAAATTTCTGTTCTTTATAAATCACCCAGTCTATGAATTATGTTTTACCAATGAAAAAATATAGTAAAAATATCTATAAGCACTTTATGGTATTAACTTGCATGTTTTAAAGCTTTATACAAATGGTATCCTACCGGATGTTTCTTCTGCAACTTGTTTTTCCATCCAACATTATGTCCCTCAGATACACATGAAGATACACATGGTTGTTGTTCATTCACATTAACTTCTTGATGGTTAGATCACAGTTTTTAAATTTATGTTCTGGTTGTTTCCTTTTTTTTTTTTTTTTTGGCAAATGATCTTGCAAGAAGAATCTTGCACCGACAAGCATCTCGTTCTCCTCTGCAGCATAGACCTAGAAGCAAGATGCTTGGGAACCGAATAGAAGCATCTTCGTGGTGTGGAATACGAGCTGTTGCCAAACTTCTCTCAAATGCAGTCCTACTAATTTATACTCCCACCTGTCTAAGCTCAAACTCACCACAGCCCTGACTACTCTTGGTATTATGAGACCTTTTAAAAACTTTTGCCAAGCTAGTGGTTACGAAATGGTATGTTGCTAAGGTTTTAATTTGCATCTTGCCTTTTCATCAGTGAAGTTGAGCATCTTTTCATGGTTTTATTTGAATGGCCTAAGTCTTTAGGTATCTCCCCTGGTGAGATTCAAGGGGAAGGGCCAACTAACCATAAGTTGAATCTTTGTCCTGGCTCTCGGTAACTATTAGACTTCTCCTAACTCCTGGGAAAGAAATTCACAGTTACCTGAGTAGCACGAGGGAGTTGACCTTGCAGAAGCTGAAGTAGGAAAGGACCAATTTCACCCAACCCATCCATAGAATGGTTGGAGTCGACACAGCACCCTAGCGGTGACCTGTGGCGTGGACAGACTCTGAGAATGTGGTGTGGACTGTTGAGCCCTTTACTCTGGACAGACTATGAGACAGAGAAATGGCAGGCATGTATAACTGCTGCCCTTTTAAGCAAAAACCACAAGAAATTCTGTGTTACTTTGTTTTCCAGACTCAGGACTGATCTCGGGGCCTTTGCACTGAGCTACATCCCCAGCCTTTTTTGTTTTAATTTCATCTTTATTTTGAGACATGATCTGACTCTTGCTCAGTTGTTCAGGATTGGCTCAAGCCTGCGATCCTCCTGCCTCAGCCTCCCAGAATTCTGGGATTACAGGTATGCACCACCACATCTGACCTGTGCTATATATTTTAAGTAAACTATTAAAATATAATGGATGGAGAGAAAATACACAAATTGTTTAAGTGCCCAGCTTAATAAGTTTCACAAACTCATAAAGCAAACACATTTGTGTAAGCAACACCCAACTCTAGAACAGAATATTTCCAGCTCCACAGATTTCCCCTCGTGTCCCTTCCCAGTCACCACCCCCTCCCCCAGAGACAGGATTACTTAGTTTTTAAAAATATTCTGCCTATTGGAGGGCAGGACTTTCTCTAGACTTTCCTTTGACCCTTGTAAGGGAGGTTCCTAAGTTTTCATCACAATGCCACACAGATTTATAAATCTGCGGGCGTGTGGACTCCACCTGTAGCAGAATCCCCAGGGCCCCTTTCTTGGCCAGGCTTGGCCTCCTGGGCAAAGGGAGGCTGGGTGGTTAGAGTGGGAAAGGTGCACTGGAGTGGAGAGTGGTGGAGGACAATAATTATTTGTAGTCAAGTATTTTGACTTTGGTGGGAGCTACTAGGAATTGAACCCAAGGCCTGAGCACTGAGCTACATCCTCAGCCCTTTTTTATTTCAAAACAAAGTTTCACTAAGTTGCCCAGGCTGGGCTCAAACTTGCAATTCTCCTGCTTCAGCCTCCTGAAGGGCTGGGTTTGCAGGCATGTGCCACCACATCCAGCTCTATTCCAGTACTTTAATACACAATAAGGACCACTGTGTATAAGGCACAGTCTGCTGAGGGTACAAGTGAGAGAAGCAAACCCATTAAGAAGCTCTGCCATGCAAGCAAGAGAGATGACTTGGTGTGAATGTGGAGACGGATGGTAATGCATAAATGTTAAATGCATTTTTGTGGAAGAATTCACAGGACTGGTGATGCAGTAGATGAGGGGTGAGGGATCTGGTGCAACCTAGCAGGGGAGCAGGGTGGAGGCAACAACCACAAGTTCCATTCTGGACGTGCTGAGTCTGATTTGCTTCTGAGCCTGGCATGTGGAAATGCCAAGGCGAGAACTACACCTAGGATTTGGGAGTTGAAGGGAAAGTCTGGGTAGAAGATGGAGATCTGGGAGTCGTTGGCCTGTGCAAGATATATAGGACCATGGAAGTCAATGAAGTTCCTAAGGAGAGAGAATCCAAAAGGACCTAACAAGTGACCTTTGAGCATTCTACAAGTTTGTTAATGATAATGAGGGATGCTTTTTAAATGGCCCTTTATTTTTTAGATAAATGTTCTGAAATACATGCATATAAAGTAATGTTAAGTGTGGAGATTGCTTAAAAGTAAACCAGGAATAGGGGATGAGAGATAAGAAGGCATCGGTAGTACAAATATTTAGGCTACAAGTTAGTAATTGTTGAAGCTGGATGACAACTACATACATAGAAGTTGTACTGTTCTTTCTGTTTTTGTGTACGTCTGAAATTTCCCATACAAAAAAGTTTTAATGGACTGCACAGAGGCCCTAATGCCTGGGGCATTTACTGGTCAGATGGAGGAGATGGGAAAGCCCGCAGAGGAAACTGAAACATGGCAAAGGGGACAGGCTAGGAGGACAGCCAGCTAACAGGAAAAAGAGGCTGGAGAGGGGCAGGAGGATAAGTGGATCTCCTGAGTCAAGTTAGGGGTCCCAGTGACAATGAAGAGACAGGACCCATCTCCCTCCGAGCTAGGGGGGACCTCCAAACAAGACACAGGGTCTGAAGGACTCCAAACAAAACCTTGGGGGTGAGGAATGTCCCTGATCTTGTCAAAAGTGGTATAAAAATCCCATAATTCCACAGGAAAGCCATCAGAGGATGATGTAGCCAATTAGAATGGGCTCAATTCAATAATTCTGTGTTCATTTTCCATCTATTTTACCATTAAACATATTCTCCTTTTCAATTAACTGTGTATTTATGTGATATGGCAGCAGAAAAAAAAAGTATGGGGCATTTTTGTTAATTACTAGTACATATCCCTTCCCTTTTCTTGACTGCTTAAGAAAACTGATCTTGGCTTCAACAGTTGTCATTACCTCACCCCAAAAGCTGACATAGTCCCTAACTGGCAGTACCTTTCCTGGGTGGCATTGCCCAGAGAACCCCAGGCTTCCTACAGCGAATATAAACAGAGCCCTGCCCTTGTGTCTTCACAGCACCCTGCACCTTCAAAGCCACATCCCCAGCCTCAGTCAACTTACACTTCGCAAGAGACTCCCACCCCACAAGGTTGACAAGACAGGGTGGTGTTTGCAAAATTCTTGTTTTCAATCCCCATTTAGTAGACAAGCAAGCAGGGGGCCCGGGAGATGTGGTTTGCAGAGTTTCAAATGAAATCTTCATCTCTGGCTTCCAGGTCAAAACTCTGCATTTCCAGGATTGGGGTCCCTAGTCCAGGAGGGGTTCCAGCAGTGGCAGGCAGGACCCCAGGAAGCTAGCTCACTTGCATGCCCTCTCCTGGCATCTAGCATTGTTAATGGTTCATGGCGGTGTGAACAGGAAGCCTCCTCCTCCTGGGAAGAGGGTGGCCCCTGTCAGGGCTGAAAGCTGTGAAAAGCAGGGTCGCTGCCAGAGAACACCAGGGGACCTGCCAATTCGGGTGAGTGCTTACACATGCTGCGGACCAGAACAGAGCTTGGCTTTGACTGAGCCCCGAGCAGAGGGCCAAAGGAAACAACAGTGGGACCCCCCTACACACCCTTAACTATCCAGCCCCCCATTCCCCACACCAGCAGATGGACAGTGACTGGTCCTGGTGATTTGCTCCTCCCCGGGGAGCAGCCTTTGGAGGAAATGGCAGAGGAGCGCACGGGAGGAGCTTTGTATGGATGGACCTCAGGAAGGTCCCTGGTCTCCAGGAAGGAAAAACAGAGCCAGGGTTAAAGTCACAACAGTTGGCAACAGTGATAGTCTCCAGGGCACGTGGGCGCCTGGTCAGCAACATGCAGGAAGCACAGTGGGGTGGGGGAGCACACCAAGGAGCCACCTTTCCCCTGGCAGTGCTGGGACACCTCCTGTATTCTGGTAGCAGGGACAAGGATGAAACTGGTCCCAGTGGGGCTGTCTGCTTCTACAGGAACAAGATAATGCAACCACCTTGCCAGAGGTAATGGACACCATCCTATCCCCAGGACAGAATAATTTCAATATCGCTGCCCCAGACTTACATTTTTAAAGACTCATATTTTAGAATTCTTACCAAAGCAAAACACAGAGGCCATTTTTGTAGAAAGTCACACATTCAGTATTGACCCAAACAAGGTAATAATACAGACATTGAAACCCATGCTTTCACTCCAAAGCCCTCCAAACCTTAGGCCCAGGCCCCCCAGAAAAGTTACCTAAGCATACACTTTGCACCTTCGGCACTAGCAGGACATGACAACGGAAGCTCCCCAGCGGTTTGCTGACGGCTGGAGAGGAGTCACAGAGCAGTGTGACCCCAAACCTACAGTCCCATCCAGCTTCCTGTGGGCATGGAGCCATTAGTGGTCACCTGGCAACAGATACTACATCATACCTTGTGCAAGTCCAGAAAATCACTCATGTCTTCCTGTGTCCACACATTTATTCATTCTGTCATTCGATGAGCATGCACCCATTGCCTCTTGTGTCTGATGCTGGCTTGGCAATAGACGTTGCCCGTCACTGTCATAGTATTGGTGGCTCTCTTCTGCCCAGTCTCATATTCAGATATTTGTTGGACACTCTGTCCATACAAAGCACCATGCTGGAGAATCCAGACAAAGGAGACATGGCCCCATCACCACCTTGTGGTAGGTTAATGATCTCCATCTTTAGAGAACATACTGAGTTTGGGGATATGATATAGTTTTTCTTGAATGAATAATGTGTACTCATTAATTCACTACGTATTTCCTGAGAGCCAGCACTGTTATAAGCATGGTGTATTATCCAGCTTTTCACCACCATGACAAAATACCTGACACAAGCCAACCTTATAAAGAAAAAAGCTTTATCTAGCTCACAGTTGTGGAGATTTAAGGGCATCACATTGCTCAGCTCTGGTGAAGGCCTTTCTTGGTTGTCACTGCATGGCCAAGGTAATGGTGAGAGCAAGAGTGTGAGAAAGAGCTTGCTTCTCAAAACGAGAAGCCCCTTCCTCAGAATCCCTTCCAAGTGTGCATCCCCCAGTGACCTAATGACCTCCTGTCAGGGCACATGTCTGAAAGGTCCCCAATACCTCCCAATACTGCCACCCAGGGTACCAAGCTCCCAACACACAAGCCTTTGGGAAGACACCAGTACCTAAACCATATCATATGGGAACGGCCCCTGCTCTCAGGTGCCTTACTCTCTGGTGAGAGGAGACAGACAATGAAAACTAGGCTTACCACAGTGGGCTGATTTCTTCCAAGTAAGGGGGGTGGTAGGGAGGGGTCAGGGAGAGGGACAAGGAGGAAGAGGGGGAGGCGGAAGGGGAGAGGGAGAGAGAAAATATTAGAATGAATGAATTTTTTTCCACGGTGCTTGCTAAAAGACAGCAAAAGAAGGTGCTGGGAGGGCCATGACTGCTTGGTAAAAGTATAGAGTTTGGAGTTAAAAACAAATAAGGATAGAGCGCTTGCCTCACAAGCACAAGGCCTCGAGTTCCATCCCCAGCACCAAAAAAAAAAAAAAAAAAAAAAAAAAAAAAAAAAAAAAAAAAAAAAAAAAAAAAAAAAAACCAGAAAACAAAAATGAAGGATTGGGCTGGGGATTTAGCTCAGTGATTAGAGTGCTTGCCTTGCACTCTAAGGCCCTGAGTTCAATCCCCGGCACGACCAAAAAAAAAAAAAAAAAGAAGGATTGCCAAGTATCCAATTTACAAGCCATAGTGGCCTGGGACAGTGTTCTAGAGTATTCTCAGAGTAAATGCCAGGGGTTCTTAAGGGTTTGGACAGGGTTATTCCTCCCCCTAGATGAAAGGTGGAATTAATGGATTTTAAGATCCCACCTAATGATACATTTAGATACTTAAAATAAGCTTTTTTAAAACATCATTTTAAGGGCATAGATGTCTTTTCACCTCAATTAATTGAAAATCTCTTGAGTACAAAACCTGCATGTGTCTTTCCTCCTTTTCTCTCCTTTTCTCACCAGAGGATAGAAAGGCTGCAGTAGCTACAGTGGAGATAACATGATGCAAAGCAGTCCTGAGCTGTCCTCACCCTGGTCCTGGGGCTGCTGCCCTGAGGAAGCCCGTGCTGCCCGCCCTGGGTGCCCCTCTACCTGGGCTCTGCCTCTTGCTTCCTTCCATCCCTGCTCCAACTCCTCTGTGTCATAGGGGCCTTTCCTGGCCGCTTCCCATCTCTCCTTGTCCCCTCATCCTGCTTGATGCTTTCACAGCACCATCATCACCTGGCAGCGCATGTAGTCCTGTCTTGGCAGCTCTAGGAAAGAGGCACCTCCTGTCCTCCGTGGGGTTCTCAGCTCCAGCACAGTGTTTGGCACAGATGGTGCTCAGGACCTGTGTCTTGAAAGAGGGTAGGAAAGAAGGATGGGAGAGTGGGAGGCAGGGAAAGAGGAAGGGAGGGAGGAGGAGGGCAGACGCTGGGGCTCACCAGCCCCAGGAAATCTGAGCAGAGCTTTCTAAGTGGAGGTGACCTAGAGCTGGTATGACCCCTCCAGTGGGATTTTCCTGAGTGGAGAACACAGGAACAAGAAGTTTAGGCAAAAGGAAGCAACAAGGAGGAGAGCCCTGTGCAGTCACACCTGACAGGAGGCAAGCTAAGGCTCATGGCCCTGGTGCCTCTTAATCTGCAGGGCAGAGGGTGGGGTGACAAGTAGCAAAGCCCGGGCCAGCAAGGCCCCGGGATGGCTCCTCATCTACGCCTCAGGGGAAATTGCTTGGACAGGGTCCCCTCTCCCAGCTGGTTAGGACCAGACCTGCCACATTTCCACCCTGCCGGGATCTGCCGTGACCACACTCCCACACACACTGCCGTGCCATCTCCAACCTGTCCCAGACGGACGCAGCCCCGAGCCCACCCCTCCTGAGCCCCTGTGCCCAACCAGGCCTGCTCCTGCTGTTGGAGGAACACTGCATTTGCCTTCCATGGCTCGGCAAGGCCTGGAGAAAAGGGAGTGCTAGGCTGGGCCTCCCTTGGTGTACTGCCCTCTCCTTTCCCTCACTTCCGGCCCACACAGGAGAGGGGAATAAACTCACCTGAGCTCACAAAAGGGCCACTGCCGCAGACCTCCTGCCAAGGAGCCTTGCAGAGGGGCACAAATTGTCCAAAACTTAGGAATTTAGAGAAGCCCCCCAGCTTCTTTTGGGGAGTAAGAGAGCTACAATATGCTTCCGTAGCACTGTTCCTTATAGCTCTAAAGCAGCTTTTTGCTACGAAAACAAAACCAAAAAAAATGCATTATGTACGACTTTGAATCACATCTGATATATTTAGATAATTTTTCAGAAAGAAAAATCAACAAAATCTCTCTGGGAAAAAAAGATTTCTCTTTCCCCCAAATTTTCAAGTTACTCTCCGTGCCTCTGAGGCTCCCTTTGGAGAGAGGAGAGGCTGCTTCGGCTCTTGGGGCGCGCACCCGCCCGCCCGGCCTGGGATGGCAGATTGATTAACTTCATCATGGTCCTGAGCTCCCTAATGTTTTTCTTTGAAATGTCTCAGCTCTAAACGATCGTGACCCAAGGCAATTTCCAGTTACTTCCATTTTTTTTAATGAAGTCTGATTTAATAGTCGGAATGGTTAATGGCCTCGTCTGTCACACGTAATAAAACAGGGCCTAATTGTGTTTTAAAAAGGCCCTTTTGGTATGAACAGAAGCAACAACTTGATTGAATTTTGAGAAAGCGCTGGTGTGTGCTAAGATGGCTTCCCAAGGGTGCCAGCGTGCTCTTCCTGAGTTGCCATTCCATCTTCCCTCTCACCCCTCATAGTCCTGTCCTCTAAAGGGATTTCATTATTCCCTGAACCAGCTGAAAGCCACGCCTACCTGTCAGCTTTCTTGGACAACCCATCCAAGGGCTCCCAAGGATATGAGTGTCTCCCATAATTATAGTCCTCCAGGGCCTCCCATGGCAATAAAAGGCCCATACCCATTTCACATCTGGGAAAACTGAGACTAGCTTGCCCCCAAGTCCCCAGGGTGATGATTCAGTGCCTCAGCAGGCACTGTTGCCAGCTGGCGCTCCCCACAGGCCAGCCCACCCAGCCAGAGGCCCTACAAGGAGGAAATCTGCAGCAGGAAGAGGCCTGTGACCCACGCCAGCCATTGGAATACTTCTTGTCTTCTCAGAATTGCTGTGGTCAACCACATGATCCAAAACCTGTGGGGAGACCCAGGCAGGGGAAAGCAACTGGGCCGAAAGCCCAGAGCACATTCAAAGGGACCTGAGGTTCAGTTTAGGGTGACTGGGCAGGTAACACACTTCCCTCCTGGGAAACCCCACAGAAGGTTTCTCTGACCCTCACCACTCTGCCCGCCTGGTGTGCAGCACTCCTTGAGCAAGGCCGGCCTGGAGCCTCCCCGAGGTTTTCCGGGTAGCCGGGACCTGCACCACAGGTAAGGCCGAGGTTCTACACAGCTCAGGTGCAGGGGCCTGGGCAGCCCGCACAGAATGCACAGCAGTGCCCCTGGGAGTGCCGGGTAGTGAAGGGGCCCTGGGCTCCATGTCACAAACTCCCCCGCCCCCACCGCCACCAGCCGTGTGCCCTCAGGTGGGACTACCCTCCTGAGGGCCAGCTCCTGGTCTGTAAGCACATCCTGCCCTTCCCGCCCCCTTGGGCCTTTGTGAGGGTCACTCACATAAACACTGGAGGTGTCGCATCATCAAATCATGGATCCAGGGAGAGCAGCCCGCCCTGGCTGTAGGGTCACCTCATGCTTGCTCAACCTGACTTCAGTGGGAGCCTGACTCAGAGCTGACAAAAGGCAGGGTGCAGAGCCATCCTGAATCAAGATTGGGCTGCCATGGTAGAAGGGCCAGGCCAGGGATCTCAGTCCAACCAGGATTCACACCCTGCAGTATTGGAAATGAGACCTGTGGGCACCCTCCCACCCACCATCACAGGTCTCTTCTCCTTGCTGGTGCTGGTGCCGGGAGTGGCCGAGGGGAGGAAGGAGCACGTCGGTTCTCAACCAGCGTCTCTGGGCAAAGGTGCAGGCTACTGGCCGAAACATCGAGGCAGGACTACAAGCTTCCCCAGAGCCTGGCTGGCCAGAGGCACACAGGCGGGGCCAGAACCTGCAGCCATCCCAGGGCAGGAAGGACAACTGTGCAGGGCACGTGTCTGCTCTCATTATGGGAAGGGGGTCTTAAGGAAAGAGGGCCTCTTGCCCCAGACAACAAAGTATAGCAGAAGAATAGGGACACAGATGGAGAAGGTCTTCAGGCTCCACTTCCACAATGTGTAATTTGAACCCTGTTGCTGTCTGGATGGACCTGGAGGTTGTGGGCAGACCATACGGCACCATTCTCACCCAAGCACATGGGGATGTGTAAGCCGCAGAAATTCCTACAACCCTCAGGGAGCTATTCTCTCTCTCTCTCTCTCTCTCTCTCTCTCTCTCTTTTCCTCTCTCTCTCTCTCTAACTCTCCTTCTCTCTCTCTTTCTCTCTCTCTCTCTCTTTTCCTCTCTCTCTCTCTCTCTGTCTCCTGCTCCCTCCTGAATATACTTTGGATAGCTGGGTCAGAGTCTCTACAGCAAACACAATAAAAATAAATCCTAGCCAGGCTCAGTGACATGTCCTATATCTTAGTCCCAGCTACTTAGGACACTGGGGCAGAAGGACCACTTGAGCCCAGGAGTTCGAGGCTAGCCTGGGCACTATCGCAAGACCTCATCTTTTTTTTTTTTTTTTAAGTCCTTTCTAAAAGAAAGATTGGTGAGTCTTTGGTGCCAGATTCCCTACTACTGGAAACAGGAACGCATTATCTTCTAAAATACTTATCCCTGATTGTTCCTGGACTCTACCTTGTAGCTACTCTAAGGGAAGGAACCTCAGGATGAATGTAGTGTTTCCCTCAAATCCTTTCTCCCTCTGCACAGACTCCCACAAATACACCACCAGTTTTTTGCCCTCTGTGCCTTTATCCTGCCCTCACAGCCCCAGTGCTGATGAAACCGAGTCCACGCTCCCTGCACCAGCATGCAGACAGGAAAGCCAGCTGATGAAAAGCCACCCCACCCTGTGCCCAGCAATTTGTGAGCTGCCCTCAGCACGGGCCAGGTCTCTGCAAAGGATCAGTTTCCCTCCAGACCGCACCCAGTGCAGGCGGGCAGTGGCTCCGCTCCCTGGCATGCTAGGCCCAGCATCCAGCTGATGGAGCAGCCTCCCCTGGGATATGGCCAGTCTTGGGCAGAGGTAAAAGAGAACGTGATGAACACGTTGTCTCATAAAGCTTCTGCTTCGAGCTGCCACACATTGCCTCCTTTCCTGGTTCACTGATGCACGCCCACGCCTGGTGTCATCAGGACAGGAAAACATATCTCCCCTGGGGAGTCTTGGCAGAATGACTAAGCAGGCTTACCGTCATGTCTCGAGGTCGTGGCTGCTCCCACGCAATGCGCTCTCGAGGTCTCTGGCAACTTTCACGTGCCTGACCTACTCGGTTCCCTGACTCTTCCATCACTGTTACGCCTTCTCCACTCTTCTCAAATGCCCGACATCTCCCTCCTCACTTTCACCGCAGCCTAATAGTGACCGTCCTTTCTTCTGTCGCTGAGGAAACAGAAGCAACCACAAGCCAGCTTTCACATGCCTTCACCACCGAGTCTCTCAACACAACTGCCCCTGAGCATAGGCTCGACCTCCCCTCTCCCTGGGGCGTGTGCCTTGCTTCTACCCCAAGACTCTTGCACCTTAGTTGTCACCATGGTCCCCTTGGTCTCCTCTACTTTCCCTCCTCTGCTGAATTCTTCTCTATAGAACCAAACGTGCAGATTCATTTTCCTCCTCTCTGGCTAACACCTCGTTTCTCTGCTCTTATTAATGGCAAAATTATTCCAAATGTATTATCTCCAAACTCTCTCAAATTCTTCAACTTCTATTCTGTCTTGGCCTAGACCACTCAGATTTTGTTCACCACCCACAGAAATTAGTCTTGTCCCATGATGTCCCTACTGTTACTAATGGTTCACTGGATCTTGTCTTTCTTACCCACAAGTAGCACCAGCTGTCATTCCATCCTCTATGAAACTTGGTATCAGCGACAACACTGTTCCTTTTTTCTTCCCATATTTCACTAGTCGCTCCTACTCAACCTCCTTACTAGTTTCAACCCATCCGCCGAACCCTTAAACTTTGGAGAATCTAAAGATTAAAGATTTTACCTCCACTTTTCTATGCATACTTCCTATGCGGCTCACCAGTCACATAGCATCAAGTACCACCCTGGACTCCACACTTAGAACTCTAGTCCCTCATTTCACCCACACTTCAGATTTTTATGTTCATTTGTCAAATCAGCAGCTCCACTTGGACAAATGAAATATGTTCAAAAGTAGACTCTTGAATTTAGCCCCCAAGCCTACTACCCACTGTACTCCTCATCTTCTGACTTAGTTATTAGCAACTCCATACTTCAAGTCATTCAGTCCAAAACCTCATGTTTCCAGTTCCTCAGCAAACCCTGTTTGCCCCCTCTTCAAATATAACCCATATCTGAATACTTATCACCACAATACTTCTACCACCATCTCTCTGGTACAAAATAACCATCATCTTTAACTTGGGCTGGTGTCGCAAGAACCCTTCTCCTGAGCTCCATTCTGCCTTGCTGTCCTCCAAGATGGAGTGATTCTTTAAGACTGGTTTTAAATCAAGGCACTCCTCTTCCCCAAATCCCCCAAAGGTTGCAACTGCAGAGTGAAATTGAGCATACTTATCCTGGCCTACGAAGATCATGTGATCAGCTCCACTGCTGATATTTCTCTCTTTATCACCTACCTGCCTCACCTGCTGCACTTCAGCCATCCCAACGTCCCCAAATTCGCTCAGCAACTCCCTCCCCAGGCCATGGTACCTGTTCTTCTTTCAGCCTGGAATGTCCTCTTACATAGATATCCAATGGCTTGCTTCCAAGATCTCTACTCAAATGTCCCTTTATCAGAGAGATCTTTCCTAAGTGTTTTCTATAAAATAGATTCCTCACAGTTTCTGTCACTTTTTTTTACTGTCTGGATAACTTGATTTATTTTCATATCATTTATCACTTTTTTGTCTCTCTCTCCAAAATAGAATATAAATGCCAGGAGAAGCAATTTCATATTATTCACGGATGTAGCTCCAGCCCCTGGAGCAGTGCCTAACATGAAGTGGGTACTCCATAAATATTTGTAGAATCAATGAATGGGAATAGCAGACCACAGAGACAGAAAGCCACTCACTCCCTTGCAGCAGAGGGCCCAGGCTACTTTGGGACTTCTATTTTGTGAAACATTACGCTTCCTCACTATTTAGGCTATTTTAAATTGAGTTTCTGTCCTTTTTCAGCCAAAAGCATCCCAAGTGAATTGCTACCATTTGGCCAATGGGCAAGGATAGAGTACCAATGTCCCAAGCAGGAGCACCCTGCCAGAAAGCCCATCTGTGGCAGCAGGGGGCAGGGCTGCCACTTCAAACACAGCTCTATGGAACTCCTTGCTGAGTTCACATCTACTACAGTGAAATAAGGCCTCAGAATCCACCACTGTGCTAGCAGAGCACCACAAAACCCAGTGGTCCCCCAGGGTTCTGGGTTCCTGGGTAAGGAACTTGCAGAGAGAGAAGAGGCCACAACAGAACGCTAGCTCTCCCCCTACCAGACACCTTAGGGCAGCCCCCTCAGCCCAAGCAACCTATTCTATTGCAGTGACCAGGTCAATGATAACTCCCTCGGGAGAAAGGTGGGGAAGGAACCTGATGACCGGAAGCCATTGCTATAAGCCAAGCATTTACCCCTTAATCCTAACCTAGGAGAGTGCTGGTTATCTCCTAACATCTGTTGCTCTTTCTTCCATTGTGGAACTTCTCTTATACTCAGTCTGATCCAGCTTTCTCCCCCACCATCGTACCAGCTAAGATTCTGTCATGGTGACTGATGACGTTCAGGTTGCTAAACCCAGTGATGACTCTTCATCCTTAATTTAACTTGACCAATCAGCATTAGTGGTATTTGACAGGTTGACCATTTGCTTTCTCCAAACACTGCACCCACCAGTTTTTCCTCCCATCTTATGGGGAAGCTCAGTTTCCTTGGCTGGTTCCTCCTCACCTTCCCAACCTCTTCTATAATGGTACCCAAAGGCTCGCGCCTTGTACCTCTTCTCTGTCTATCCATAACCACCTCCAGGGAGATCTCGCCCATCCCAGGATTATTTTTTTGCTCACGTACTTCTCAGTCCTAGTTGGAATCCCAGTTGCTTCATCCCTCTCTACCAGGTATCATTTCCTTTCAGCCTGAGAAACTTCCTTGGGCATGTTTTGTTGTGTGATCTGCTGGTAACAGGTTCTCTCAGCTTTTGTATATCCACAAATGCCTTCATTTCACCTTCATTTTTGAAAATATTTTTGTAGGATATAGAATTCTAGGTTGGCAAAGTTTTTGTTTTTGTTTCTTTTTAGCACTTCAAAGATTCATTTAGTATCTAGAATCTTATTTTTCTGATGAGGACTTAGCCACTATACTTCATGACATGCCCTTGTATGTAGTATGTATATTTTGTCTTGTTATTCTTAAGATTTACCCGTGTATCTTTGGCATGCTGGCTAAGAATCTAACTCTGTGTACTTAAGGATTGTTTTCTTTGTGTTTATCATTTACAGGGTTTACTATATTCCTGGATTTATGGGTTGCTATTTCAGAAGAATCTTGGAAATTTTTGGTTATTTCTTCAAATACTTTTTTCTGTCTGATTTGTTCTCTTTGTGCAATTCCAATACATGTGAGTTACACTTCTTCATACTGATCATTGAGGTTCTTTTCATTTCTCTGTTTTTTCTTCTGTGTTGTTTGGACGATGACTTCACATTCACTGATATTTTCTTTGGTTTGTATCCAACTTGTGGACTTTTTAATCGTATATATTTTATATTCCAATTCTAGAGCTCCCATTGGGTTATTCTTTATGGTTTCCATATTTCTTCTGACATTTTCTATATCCTTCTTAGTTAATCCATTATTGCTATTGATTCTTCAAAATACTTACATCTGTTTGAAAGTTCTTCTCTGCTAATTCCAAAACTGCATTATCTGTGTATCTGCTTCTGCTCATTGATTTTTTTGGACTGTGGGTGATATCTTTCTGTTTATTTGAAGTTTTTTGGGGAGTGCGAGGGGTCAAACTCAGAGCCTTGCACTTGCCAGGCAAGCACTCTACCACTGTGCTAAATTCCCAACCCCTTATTTACATTTTTTATAACTTTTGATTATAGATGTTTTATTGTAAAGACCCTAGATTCTGTTATCTTCTTTGAAAGAGGATTGCTCTAGTTAGCTATTAAATACTGGCAAATCATCGTGAACTTGAGATGGCTTGATTTGAGGTTCTATTATGGTGATTCTTTTTCAATTTGGTCCTTAGTCCTAAGGCTATGTCCCACTTTCTGAAGTTTCAGTGGAAAGCTTAAGGTCCTATTAAGCCCTTTTACCTTGAAAGAACTTGAATTACATGGGAAGGCTCTTTCAGCCTTCCAGGAATTGCTTTCCCCTGGGCACCCTGGAGTTTTGACATCCACCTACCCCCATCCTGCCATGTACACTTAAGGACCAGGCAAGGATATAAGGAAAGTTTAGATACAGATTATGGGACTCCCTGTTCTGTGACCCCTTCCCCCCTCAATTTCCAGCTTCTCTGGGCGTCTCAGCAGCCAGACTGCCACTTACTGCTTGAGTTCTACTTACTGTATATTGCATGGGCTGGAGAGTATCCCGAGGAAAAGAAGACTCATAAATATGGATCTTACCCATTGTGATTCCTTTCTTTCAAGGGTTGACCCTCCCCCAGTATATTTCTGCTCCGGGTTACTCCGCCATGCCTCCAGAGTTTATAATTATCAGCAAATAGTCTGATATAAACTACTATGGAATTAGCAGAAGCTAGAGTTCAATCTTTTGGTTTTAGATACTATCTATAATCTAACAACTCTCAAATTTATGTCTATCGTCCCAGACTTCATAATGTCTAGACTTGTATACCTACAAGCTTCTGGAAATTCAAAACTATATATGAACTGAAGTAATCTCTCAATCATTTCTCTCACAAAATTATTCCCCTTAAAGCCTTTTCCATCCTAATAAATTATACCTGCATCTTTCACAGCTGAAGTCAAAGACATCATTGACTCCTTCCTTTCTTTGCATCCTACATCAAATCCATCCAGCAAATTCTTAAAGACATAACCAGAATGCAATAATCTGTCCAAGATGTGCGTAAAAATAAAATGCTAGAAGAAAATGGGTATAAGTCTAGATGAAACAAGATCCATTATAAGCTAATAACTGTTGCAGACAGAACATGATTCTATCATTGTGTTATTCTATTTGCTCTGTTTTATATTTGAAATAAATGGTTCTGTCTCTTCCTATATTATACTGGCAAGTAGGTAGCTAAACCACTTCTCACCACCTTGTTCCAAGTCAACACCATCTTGCTTGGATTATTGAAATAGCCTCCTAATGGTCATGTGGCCTTATCTTTGTCCTATATTGGTTATTCTCAATCCATCTGCCAGATCAAAGTAGTCATTAAAGACTAAATCATATTATGTCACTCTCAGCTCAAAATCCATCAAGGGCTTTCCAATTTAGCTGCTTTTAGAAAGACCTTATAAGTTTATAAGGCTTATTGTTACTTCTCTGTCTTTATTTTACTTATTCTGTATCCTATTGCTCATAATTATTTCATGGAACATCCTAGAATTTTGGTTTTTCTGATGTTGTACCATGATTAGACTCGAATTTTATATTTTGGCAAAAAACTCACTGAAGTGATTGATGTGCATCTTTCTCAGTATTTTACAGCAGGAAGCACATGATAGCTATTCATTCCACTGCTGGTGATGTTAAATTTGATTATATTGTTAAGGAGGTTTTTACCATGTCTCTGCATTTAAAGTGCCATTTTTCTCCTTTGTAATTGATAAATAATCTGTGCAAGTATCTTGATCCCCAACTAACTTTCACCCACTGGTCTTAGCATCCACTGATGAATTGGTTATTACAATGGTTTCTATATAAGTGTGATTTCCTCATATTTATTGGTTGGTGTTGTATACAAGGAAATGCCCTCTTCTGTCCTGCTGGGGACTGTTCTAGGGGTCGAGCTTAATTCTGGCTTCTCTAAGATCTCAGGTAGTGAGTTTGGGGGGCGACTGAAACAACATAAGAAAAATGAACCAGAAACACTGAGATCAAAACAGATAATAGACAGATGAACTGGCAAATACAAACCTCAGGAGATGGGACCAGACTGGTGCATTCAAGGATGAACAAAAATGTCAGTGAGAGCAGAGCACAGGCAACCCGAGAAAGGTAGGAGAGAAAGTTGAAGAGGTGAGCAGTCTAGGTCATGAGGACCTTCCCATGAGGCCAGGAGGGAGTTTGGCTTCATCCTAACTTACAGCAGAGAAACAATGAAGGCTTGAGCACAGGAGTGACATGATCAGATTTGCCTTTTTAAACAATTACATTCTCTTACCGTTCTTCCTCTCTCAGACTGAAGAGGTTGATCAAGTTTGACAGCATATTTGGTTAAAGAAGACAAAATGTGGCAAAGTATCCTTTTTTCACAAGTAGTGGTAGTATACTCTGACACAAACGCTATGTCAGACAATTCTGTAATAACTCAAAATTGCAATTCTACAACTGAGCATATATCTTCCATATGTGCAGAATGACAATGTTAATCATTGCAGCATTATTTACAATAGTAAAATACTGGCAACAATATAAGTGGGCACTAGCAGGAGGCTGATTCAATATATTATAGTTCATCTGCACAGTGGAATATTACACAGTTGGAAAAAGAAATGAGAGTGTTCTCACCTACTAACATGGAATAACTTCCAAGAAGTAGTGACAATATTAAGGAACAGAACTGTGGAGCTAATATACTACCATTTAAGGCAGCATACATATGTAGAGTTGCTAACATGGTCATGAACAACATCTTGGAAAGACGCAAAGAAAACTGGTAATATTGATCATCTCTGAGGAGGAAGAGAGAGACTTTAATGGCTACTCTAATGGACTTCTTCAATTTTATACCATCCCAACTGATTTCCTATTCAGGAGTAGGATGAAAATTAAAAGACCTCTTGGCATCTTTCTGGAAGGGAACAGAAACTAGAAACCATTTGGGGGATCCACAGTCACAGAGGTGACTGTGGCAGAGGAAAAGGTTCTGTATTCTCTGCAATCATTTGAGCCTCTTCTGTTCTGGAACCCCTGAGGATTCCTGGCCCCCAGCTTGTTTCTAAAGAAGTCATCTCAGTAAAATTCCCTTGCAGGCCTAGAGAGAAGGGCTTTGCCAAGTCCGCATAGCTAGGTGGTGATGAGTAGGCAGCAGACCTTGGTCTTCTGAGTTTTAACTCACTGCCAACTCAGTACTAATTCTTAGTCTTCAAACCAAGTTTCATCTTTCTTTTTCTGCACTCACAGCTGCCTCCTTTCTCACAGCACTCTCCAGCCATTGTTCTCATCTGTTGCTCCATTCTGCCTTAGAACCCAATGATCCCCTCCCACCCACGCTCTGAGGTCTCCCTTGCCACATACAAGGGTACAGGGAGCTAAACTCTCTCAAGGATCACCTCATAGGGACTCCACCCAAATCATCTCCCAGAATGACTCTGCAGATCCCTAGCTTCTCTCTCACACACCCACTAACAACCTCTCCACTGGTCTCAAAAGTTGCCTTCTGTATGTTCCCATTCGTTTGAGTCTTTTTGGCTAACTCATCTAATAAATAATAATTCTGCCTTCCACCTGCAGCAGGGTGTCCATTTCATCACTACCCTTGGTGAGCAGTCATCACAAACTGCCTACTTTCAGATCTGCAGCATACAGGTGACAGGCACTCCCAGCCATGCCACCAAAATGCCCACCTCCATTCTAGGTTTTTCTCCCTACACTAACATTCATGCTGAGAAGTCAGTGGGCTAATCCTCCTTCATCTCATGGATATTTGCATGTGAACCAGTGACATTGGGAGGCACTAATGATAACTAATTTGGGGAATGGCTGTCCCTTGGCAAACGTACTGGAACTTTTTCCTAGAACTGGCTTTCCCCTGATTCCAAGGATACTGAACTCAACAACTCTCCCCTCTTTTTCTGGAATATTGCAGGGTAGAAAGATCTTACAGCTGAGTTTGTACTGTGGGAAACTTCCTGTGTACCGTGGGCTTGCTCATGCACTGACCACACTTTGACTCCAGTGACTGTGAACAACCGTGAAGAAAACTGGGTGGAAAGGATTAGGGTCAGCAAACAAAAACCCACCGACCTCAAGGTAGAAATGGTTCCTTATGTGCTCATGGGGTATGGACTCTAGGCCCTAATGACGCCTTCCCGGGTTTAGTTCTTTATGAATGTACACAAAATAACACAAATATACAAATACACAAAATGCTTTATTGATAACTCAGTGTATGATATGTTCTTTTACCTTGTTTTGGAAAACCCAGGACTTCTTGCATGCTAGGCAAGCACTCTATTACTGAGCTACATGCTACACCTCCAGCCCTACAATGCATGACATGTTCAGTGATATTCCATGGTATGTTTCCTAGGTTCTCTTTGTTTGGCAATGCATACTTCAGTGTTCTGTGCAAAACTGCACCAAATGTGGTACACTAATGCAACATTTCCATCTAGCCCTTACAACGCCTCTGTAGTGAGCTGCCTCAAATAATTTGTACCTCTGATTTGTATTGAATAAACCTGTCCTACAGGAGAGCCCAGATTGATAACCCTTAAGGTGGCTCAATCTGGAAAGACAAATGAATGAACATTATTCATATTCTTAAACTTTATGCCACTCTGTAGTTTGTGAAGCTAACTACACTTTTGCAATCATCGTCTGCTATTCCTGGTGTTTTCTCTTATCATCTACAGCCCAGGAAGAGAACCCAATATTTACCTGAAGTCATCAGCCCAAAAGGCTTTCCTACCCCAAATCCTAGGAACCATAGCGACTTTGATTCCTCCTCTGCTGTACAATACCATGACCAGCCTCCACATTTCTCACCCGATTTCTCAGGTCAGATAAGTTTGGTGACCTGGGCCCGTACCATGAGTGATCTCTTGTTGGTTTGGTCTGTTGGTACCCAGAGCAGGAGCTCAGTCTGAAGCAATGCCTATAAATTTTAACATCTCATAACATGGTACCTGGCACATTGGCTATACCAAAGGCCACCTACTTAATTCAGAGAGCCTTTCCAGATTCAAAATATTTCTGGACTTCTCTGTAGAAACCGATATCACAGTTAACTTATGAAACAAACATATACGCACACACAACAGTCTCATCGCTTCATTTCCACCTTTATTGCCAATACCAAGCAGCACTTTATATGGTAATCAGCTGAGTAATTGTGGCTGTTTGCAACAATCTGTCTGCCTACCTAGTGAAGAACTGAAGGTGCCCATAGTGGGTCTCTAGCAATGCTCTCAAACAACAGCATCACTAGAGCAAGGAGAAATCTCTGACGATGCGGGTCAACTGTGCTGCTAGGGAAACAGGCAGTCTCTGCCCTTTGGGGTCAGACCTTCAGAACTCTAGTTTCTCCAGCCGCCCACCCCTTCTCTTTATTCGGTTCCTTAAAACCTATGGCAGATATTAGTTGATGGTAAAGAATTGTCAGATTTTTCAGACCAGAAGCAAGCAGGATGAGGTGAGAGGTGGGTGGCATCCCACGTTCCTCCAGGCTGGAAAAAGAGCCAGGTGGAAGTTAAGAAAACCCACAGGGGCACTGGAAAGTAGCCTAGCCAATCTAGATGTGCACTCAGGAGGAATGGCCTGGCCTCCTCCCACACCCTCTTCTCAGAGCCTAAGAAGGACCCAGAACCAGAAAGACAATTAAGCATTCTTAAGTGTGTGCCAGGTCTCCCAGACTCCTCTTCCCTCCAGGTCTGAGCTAAGAACACGGCAGGGACTCTAATTTTTTAAGAGTTTTGTTGGATGACAGCCAGTGTTCAGCCCTGACTGTCTATAATTCTCTTTAAATCTTTCAAGCTTTGTCCATCAAAGAGTACTCTCCTGCCCTCTCCTTGCCCAATGATTAAGCTTGTAGAGAGATGTCATTTTTTTTCCCTATCACATACCTGTTTCTTGAGTGAAGATTTCTTTTTAATTCTCCAACCAAAAAGAACAAACTACCCACTTCCTTTTGACTCATAGTCTGAGATATACTTGGATACGGAGTTGGGTGGACTTGCTGAGGAATTCTTTCAAAGAGACTGAGTATGATCTAAATGCATAATAGATTTCTACTTCAGCTACTAAAAGTCATCCCAAAGAGGGCTGATACAGTCTAACAAATGCTGGTAATTGTACAGCTGAAGCACGGATCCTGTCAGACATGAAGTCAGAGGGCTTCTGCCATCCTGCCTGCCCAGACCAGCTGATGTGAGCACAATCACAGAGGAGCCCTGGAAAATACCACAGTCCAGGTAAACAGATCTTGTGGGATGGCTTCTCATCCTGGAGAGAAATTACCTGACCCATAAATCTTAACTAAGCAAAGTCCACCCTGTACATATGTGAGAATAAACTAAGCATTCATCAACTAAGGCATTCCCTGTTCCAGATCCACCGGGGCTTTTTCCTTGTCCCTCCTCCCTCTTTCCTACCTTCAAGTTCTGCTCTACCCAGTCCCCAGCTCACCATCCCCACTCAGGCTATGCTCTCAAAGTTAAATGATACCCACCCTCCCCGCCCACCTTGGCCACATTTAATTGCTCCCCACCCCCACCCCCAGGTCTCTGTCTGCTGACCATGCTTTCCATCTTCTGATTCTACAGTGCATTATAATCAACATGGGTCAGTCCCCCCATTAGAGTTTTTCTTTTACACTGTCTATTGGTACTTACAAAGGCTAACTGATCAACTGACATATTTGATTTAGAAATGTAAATAAAACAGCACTAGCTGAACTCTCACAAACTTGCACCATTTTCTGAATGTAGCATCTTCTTTCTTACATTGTGGGATGCAAATAATCTTTTTCTCATGCCAAAACAACTTCCATGCTCATCTTGTTCTCCAAAGACAGTAATTACTGACCTAGAGGTTTTTTGTTGGCGTGAGCACTACCATACTCCGAAGAGTAGAGTGCCATGGGCTGTCTTTATGACCACTCTGCAGTAACTACAGTTTCAATCTGACTTCTAGCCTCCATCCCGAAATGTACATCAAACAAGGTAAGACCTAGTTGCTGTCTACTTGGCTTCCAGGGACAGAGTAAGAACCTTAAAACTTATGGCTTTCCATGTCCAAGTCCAAAGCTGCTTTGAAAGAAGCTAACTCTCAAATCTATGGCAGTGCTTCAGAACCAACCACTGTACTTCTATGAGCTAGGTTGATCCCCAGGCCCATGTCTCCCCCCACCCCACTTCCTCTCCGAACACACACACACACACACACACACACACACACACACACTCACTCATTTCTAAGATTGTCAGGATCTTTGATGATAACAGAGAAAAATGATAGCCACAAATCAAGACGGAATCCTATGGAAGCAAAAAGGGGAGAGAGGAGGTTGGGGAAAAGCATACCAAGAATTTTGGGGAAAACAACTGAAAAATAAATAAGCCCCCAAGAATGGAAGGCATCTCAAGAGTCAAGCAAGCAAGCTAGGTCCATAGATCAAGAAGCAATTTCTTGTACACCTATTATGTATAAGACACTGGCGGAAGGGTTGAAGCAGACATAAAGATGTAACACATATTTAAAAGTTTGGGGGAAATATTTCTAATATTTGTCCTCAAAGGGTTTATAACCTAAGTGGTGTTAATCAAATCTAAAGTACTTCTCTTAAGAGCCACACTCATGGGAAGCCATCGTGCGCTACAGGAGCTCACTCTGCCGAGGTTTCTTCCCTGTGCCTGTGTCTGGCACTCTCCCCAGGGCCCCACCGAGCCACACAGAAGTTCTTGGCATGCATCCCATGAACATCCAAGTTCTGGTGCCAGCTACTGCAACAGGAAGGGGGTAAATTTTACTTCATAGAGATCAAATTTATACTGCATCTAGAAGATGGCTATATTTGAAATGCAAAGATCAGAGAGCTTTCCAAAGTATGAAGGAGCTCACAATTTAGCAACAGTAATGCCTAGTTGGGATTACGATGAAGGTTCTCTCACCAATATATTAAAAAAAAAAAAAAGACTATGAGAGTGCTAAGAACGGGCAATGAAGGCTGGGGAGAGCGGTACAGCCTTAAATGGTACAGATGAAACCTGAACTGGGCTTCAGGAAATGAACAGTGCTGTCAAGCCATCAGGAAAAGGACATTCACGATCCTGAGAACTGTAACAGGAATAAGAGCCTGAAGACAGAAAGCAAGTGTGTGACAAGTATATCTAGGTTGGATTGATATTTTGACAATATTGAAGATTTCATTTTCCTTGTAAGCACTTCCCGGTCACCTTTCCAATACACTTAAGCTATGAAGCTTATAGTCACAGGGAAGGAGAGGGTGCATACTAGAGAAATAACACAGCCACTACTGAGCTGTGATTTACTGAATTTTTATCTCATTGTTTTGTTTGATTATTCTTTGGCATCTCTAGTAAAATAAGTAGTTTTTGTGATGCTAGGCAAACATTTTACCTCTGAACTACATATCCAGCCCATAATTAATTTTTGCTTTTGTTGTTTTGAGACAGGGTCCCACTATGTCCTTCAGGCTGGCCATGAACTATGTAGCCCAGGCTGGCCCTTGAACTCGCGGCACTCCTCCTGCCTCAGCTTCCTGAGTGCTAGGATTACAGGCATGCACCACCATGCCTGGCCCCATAATTAAGTTTTTAAAATTAGGCTTTGCTGGAATAAAAAAGGTGTTCTAAATTCTAAGAGCACCATTCACATACAAAGCAAAGAAAGCATTGACTATTGAACTTAATTTCTACTCCAAACCAAAGGTGGCAGAACTTGAAATGTGGTTCCAAAGAGAAAGTATATCAGGGAGGAAATGGAATGACTCCCAGGTAGGGAAAGAGAAAGTTCAGAAAGTAAGAGTATGCTGTTGCAAAGGAGTAAGAACACCTGTAATTGTGCCTTTCTTCACTTCCAGGGTCAAGCTTGGTGCATTTGTGCATGCATGCCTGTGTATAGAGAGGAGGGAGAACTACACAGAAATTTCCCAGGTTGGAAATAGGCAGCAAATACAGGGCAGGAATGTGAGAATCTTAAAGCATCAGGGTTGGTGGACTATTTGCTTAGGCATAGCTTGAGGAAGGCTGTAAGCTGCTGAGATGCCTAAAACGACTTACAGGCACATCCAACACGCCATGGAAGCACCAACTCAACATTAGTGCAGAGGTGAGAAAACACTTCCCAAAGCTTGAACGAGATGTTCAGGGTATCCCGAAGATCCAGCATCTTCCCTTCCAACCCATCAAATGTGAAGCATATGCATAGTGCTAAAGTTGGGAAATGGAGGCTGTTCAAGGAGGAGACCTTGAGACCAAAGGCAATGGCAGAGGTGTGGGCAGCAGCAAGGCATGCCACCATGTGAACAGAAGTCAGTGGTCCACTTACATCACCAAGCAGAATCAGCCAGAACAATTATGTCCAACAGAGACAGAAGGAAGATGCAGAAGGAACAGAACTGTCAAGGACCTGAGCATGTGCATTAGAAAACCTGCCTCCAAGAATCCCATAGATGATCCCCCATCTGCACCCCAATCCACTAGATGCCACCTTGGGCAGAAAAATAGGAGGAAGCTTAAAAAATATGTAACATTTATTCAACAATGCAGTTTTAATCCTGAGCCAGAAGAGACTATTATCTTTGATTGGCAAGTTTAAGGTCATGTACCTCTTCCCACACCCTCCAAAGCCAGATGGGGATCGTGAGGAATTTCAAGTTAAAGAAAGAAGAAACTGCAACTTTCTTTTGCATGACCTGATTCTTAATGAGTGGGAGGTGTGAAGAGGGAAGAACATAGTGGTCATGGTTGGGAAGCCCACAGGGGATGTGGTTCCTAGCTGTGGTTTAAGTCCTGGCTGGTCATCACTCCAGGCTTTCTGAAAATCCTGGCTCTCCAAGTCCAGATCTGCTCAGTTAGAAGCCACAATTGAGACTAGGGAATCTACATTTTTAAAAGCTGTCCTTGGGACTCCAGTTAGCCTTGGATGACACTTCCTCTAAATCAGAAGGAAAGGACAAGTGAACACCCAACGGCAACGGTGGCAGGTGAAGTGACAGTAGTAAGGAGGGATGGCACTGAAAGCTGACATGGTTGATATGAACAGGTTGACATCGTTGGCTGTGAACAGAAGAGATGGAAAGTAGCGAAGGAGACTGCAAAGAAGTTGCCTGACTTTTTCTTTGCCTTATAAAGTGGGAGTCACCCAGCCTACATGGCTGTAGGAAGGCATCAATGGTGACTGAGAACTGAACATGGCAGAGTAACTGATGGAGTTTTAGAGAAGACTGGCAGAACTAGCTAGCATCCAGGGCACAGGAAACCTTTCCTTGGCCACTGCAGGTAAGAAGTGTCTTGAGGGAGGAGCTCAAGGGTGAAAGTTTTGGAGTCACACTAAGGAGAGCAGAGGAGTCACCTAACCAAAGGAAAAGACAGACCCCCACCACAAGCCTCCTTTAGCTTGGTGATCAGATCAGCTTTGCTCAAAAATTTTAGCTCCCATACCATATTTAGTATAGACAACACTACTAACAGGCTTTCTCCGGGGAGGCCAGCGGAAATGGATTGAGATGGAAGGGAATTTCTTTTTTAACCGTACCTTTATATTGCTCAAAAATTTTTTGGAGAAATTGTTCTTATATAATTGTGAAACTTTAGAAGATACCAGACACATAAAATGACCACTGTAAAATTACTTTTTGAATACATTTATAATTGGAAAATTTAAAAAGATAGACTCTGGCATAACTATCTAAACAACTTACCAAAACACTAGCAAAGAAGCAATCACAAATGTTTTAATGCATTATTATTAGTAAGATTAACTTGGCATGTTAACACTAGACATATCCAATGAACTTTCTACGTTCATTATAGCAGAACACTTCATGCTAGCCAATCAAATTCTTTGGTTCACCACACAGTTTTATTTTGTGGCATGTAACAAGGATAAAACATTTAGTTCCAAATACACTAATTAGAATATATTTACTTGAGAGTATGTAAAAAAAAAAAAGTATGCCTAAAATTCTTATATTTCAAACACCAATTCCAATAGAACAACCCAAATCATTTGTGGTCCTCAAAAGCTCATTTAAAAGTTACATTTTTGGCAGGGGATTTAGCTCAGTGGTTAGAGTGTTTGCCTCACAAGCACAAGGCCCTGAATTTGATCCTCCGCACCAAAAAAGCAAAAGCAAAAGAAAAAAATCACATTTTTACGTTTCCATTATGGCTTGCTGATTGGCTTCCTGCATTTTGAATTTTTATTATTTGTAATTTCTGTAGCTTAATGTGCTATAAGGAAAGCTTCGAACATTTCCTATTGACTGCACACATGTATTCAAAGTAAAAACTAGAAAAAATATGCACCAAATAACTGTATTCTTTGGCTGTTGAAATCTAGGTGATTTTTGATGGTGTTTTTCTATTTTACCGAAATAATAGGTATATTAGAAAGTTTGGAACCAGAAAAAAAAAGTTACAAAATCCCACTCACAGGCTGCCAGTAAGAGACAACGGCATATTTTTTGTCTCTACAGGAATGTGATTGTCAAAGGGAGCTATGGGGCTGTGCAAGGTAAGTGTGGAGCAGGGAAGCCCATTTAAACACACATCCAAGAAGCACAACCAGCCCACTGGAGTTTGGTAAAGGAATGCTGGGCACATGGAATTGAAGGCTGAGGTTGAGTATATTCTAGTGTAACCAAGTGCCTCACCAAAGGGATCTTTAACTTCTTCAATAATATAAGCTTCACTCTCCTAGCAGTTTTTGACAGTTAATACAGAAACAAGACAAGTTAGCTGTGGTCCTTTAAAAAGTTTCAGTGTTAAAAGTCAAAAATACCTTGACTAAACAAATCACTGCTAAAGCATTATCAGTAAAGCTTTGTAAAGCAGTGCATGCTTCTGAAAGTGACCAGCTGGTGGATGGCATCTTTATACTTAAGAAATCCCAGGAAGGTTTTGGAAGTGGCATTTGGAAGCGTGTTCACCTGTTCATCATGAAAAGGTTTCCCTGAATGAATGATTCCTAGATCTTGGCTAGAGGCCAAGCTCAGAGGATGGAAGGTGGGAACTCCCATTCTCATGACGGCGTTAAAAGAGCAACTGCAATGGACCTTTAGACATCACACACTTCAACTCCCCTTCCTGAAGTATGTTAAACAATAGGCATCTACTTAATGCCCTATGGATTAAAAATACTTTGAACCAAATATCCACTTTGCTCAGACTCAGCTTGAGATCCCTTCAGTTTTTTCCCATCTTCCTCTCTGGTGGCAAAGACTAGAGCACTGGTCAGCACAAAGCAAGGACAGAGATTCTCCTAGGGAACCAACTCTGCACCCTTCTTGTGTCCTCCCCCCTTTGCTTAAGCACTCTGTAGTGCTTTCCACTCTGTGCCTAGCCATGTGGTTTGCTTCTAAGGACTGCTGGTCAGTACAAAACACAGAGACTTGAAAGGGACTGGCAGGAGTGGGCTCAGTCACTGCTGTGCTCGGCCACCTCCATGAAAATGCTGGTCTGCTCTAATGCAGGACAAGAGGCATGTGAAAAATGCTGGGTCCCTTTGGTTCAGGCTAACTTCCCAGGGAGCCAGGCAAGAGAACTGTCTTAGGAACACCCAGGTGCCATGACTCACCTGCCTCCTAAAGGAAATGTTTATTCTGCACAATAAACACTGTGCCACTAGGACTTTGGGGTTGTTATGGATTACTCTCACAGCAATAGCTAACTATTCCAGTAGGTTTTGACACTTATTATGACATCTTTCACAACTTTTCTGAGTATTGGTTAGTAAACACCTTCAGTTACCATCCTGTATTTCGTAGACTGCAGATTCAGCCATCTAATATGGAGTACCTACTTTGTGCTAAGGGCTCTTCCAAGAGCTCTTACTTCAGCTTCTAAACCACTCTGGAGATTAACTTCCCCATTTTTGGGAATTTGAGGAAATAAGGGACTTTGAGGCAGACTAATGAAATGGTTTGCCTAAAAACACATAATTTGGCACATTCTGGGTCCAAACTCCAGACCTCTGATTCTAAGTCCAATTGTATTTTCCATTACATCAGAAAGATAACCAAGGCTTAAAACTAGCAGAATGTTATTCTGCCCAAA
Source organism: Hystrix cristata (assembly GCA_004026905.1). NCBI lineage: Eukaryota > Metazoa > Chordata > Mammalia > Rodentia > Hystricidae > Hystrix > Hystrix cristata. Next base: position 49,549 of record PVJO010004692.1, read on the forward strand.
TCACTGAAGACTAAAAAAGTTTCTTCAAAGGCAATTGAGTTTTTATTTCATCAACCAAGATAGCTGAAGTATTTGGCCATTACAGCACTGTTTTCTTCAAGCATTCCATCACTAGCATTCTTGTTTAGCCTTTAAGATATTGCCATATTCCCTGCTGAGAAATATCCAGACAACCACAGAGACTAAGTCATATAGACCCACCACCATTTCCCAGTTTAAAGGATTTTATGTTCACTATTCCCAACCACTGACTGTGCAAATTTTGAGTATAAATTCCTTGGTGCTAACACTGGTTACAAAAAATGCACACTCGCTATTGTAATAGTTATAAATTGGAAAATAGTGGATACACAAAATACACTCACTTTCGAGGTTAATCTTTAAGAATGAAATATAAACACACCAGTTTTCAGGTATCTCTTCCTTTTGTAGTTTCAGTTCTTAAAACACATCAATTAAGTATTCTAAGGGCGCTTTCTAAAGGTTTAATTGCAGGGGCTTAAGAGTAGACTTGGGGGGGCAAGCAGAATATAGAGAGTAAAGCTGACGTTTTGGCAAATAAAAATTGTGCCATATATTATATAGAAAGCCTTAGAAACTCTGAACACCAAAATTTAGTTTACCACGTTTAGCTTGACTTTATTATCATATATTTGACTCTTATTTTAACTTTATCTGGGAACTGGAATGATAAAGGATGGGAAGATAATGCTTTACAAATTAAACTCTTGGAGTGCAACATTTTTGCCAGTCATTTTCATTTTGGAATTTAAATATTGTATTTTCCCTTGCCTCTTACTGCTTGTAGCAGAAAATTCTTCCTTTAACAACTTCAGAGCATAGCAAGAAACCACAGTGTTTTGCAGGCCACTAATTGTTACAGATGAAAGCATTCAATTATCTCTACAAAATTCAATTCCTTAGAAGATGTGTTCATGACTAAGTATGTTCTTAAAATGTGGGGATACCACATGCTATTATTCAAGATCTTGATTTAAAAGTTGGAATGAAGTAGCTTGTGGTTCTTAGGTAAAACAAAGACACTATGATAATCTACTTTTTCCAATATAAAAGGACAACATAGATGTTCCTATAAAATACTTTTATCTCAGTGGCAAACTAGGTTTACTTTAAATCTTCATTTTTTTCCCCACTGTAGCCCAAGCATACTTTTAAACTGCAAATAACCATGTAAAATTGGGTCACCTTTGTATTAAAATCTTAGTTTACATAGCACTTAGGGTGTGAAGAGTACCAATAAACTGTCGGCGTAGATAAAACCTTTCATGAAAAAAACCTTAAGATTTAAAATCAGAGTAAATTAGTTTCCAGCTTAGGCTCAAGATGTGTGGTCTCCATAGAGAACTGCTGTTAGGCAGTGGTTAAGGTCTCTGATGATTTGAAACCATCAGAAAAGTCCACATAAACACAAACATCTGCTACAATGCTTGGGGTTCTCTAGATTAACAAAATTCAGCTCTATAAATGAGTTCAAAACTAAGTTTTGCTGCACACACACAGTCTACCAATGGAGCAATTCTCCCACCCTTGCAGCCCTCCCTTAGCTGGTCATGACTGCCATTCTTAAAAACTACTGCTGCCAACCAACTGCTCAATAGCACAAACTCATTGTAGGTTATAAAAGCACAGGCATATGGCTATCCATGGCTTTTATCTCCCAGCTACCGAGGCTTCCAGATGTGGGTTTCATAGTAGCATCTACTCAGTTTGTGGGTGCCTGCCAAATGTGTCTGCTCACCATAAATGGCAGCAGCTCAGTAATGTCCAATGTTCATGTATATCCAGACCGATAAATAACAACAGTATTCAGAAACCTTTTGACCTGGTTCAAAAGCTGCTCCATCCCTCCAAATTGAATGCATGCTTGAACACTGCACTTACACACTTCGTCCATGTTCTTCCTGGACCACAGTTTGGAAACATCTTTTCCTTCCTCTGGGATCACAACTCTTTCCCAAACTACTCTTAAAATTATTTTCACAGTAAACTTATTTTCACATAGCATTAAAAAATGAGGCAGAAGCAGACATTTAGATCTGGCATATTACTATCCTAAACTCCATTTATGGTATAACCAAAAGGTCATGTAGCTTGGTCTGGAGTATAGTAACATACTCCAGTGTAGCTTCCTAGGAAGCATGTATGGTCCACTGCTGAGTTATCCTTCAACATGTTACTCTGAACAGATATTCTTATCTTCTATTAACGTGGCTGACTTTAAGAATACAATTATTATAAACTGAGCATCACACCACATGACTGTAATCCCAGCACTTGGGAGGCTGAGGCAGAATTACCACCTGTTCAAGGCCAGCCTGGACTACATAGTGAGTTCAACACTAGCCTGAACTACAAAGTGAAATCTTGTCTGAAAACAAACAAAAAACCCCATACATACATATAATTTCTATGTTTTTCCTTGTAGAAGATTTTTGTTACATACAAAATTCACTTTTCATTCCTTTGTGAATTTAGTTTGGTTTCACTGCGTATTTTGATGAAAAGGACAAGTCTATCAAAAGGAAAGCTGGACAATTGTGTGATGCAAATATGATTAGCAGCAAATCAAAATTTTATCCTAGCTTTTGGGCCTGTTTGGCATTTCAAAGGAGTATGCCGGATTGCAATGTTTGGTAGTAACATACCTGGACAAAAAGTACATGCCAAGTGGGAAAGGGAGCCCAAACATTCACCTAACAGCCTCCCTTGTCAGGCATCTGATCAGCACGTGGAACAGCAACATCAGGGCCATTTCTCCTGGCGCAGATAATCCATCTCACACAGCAGGCTAGCCACATGGAAGTATACCGGGGTGAGGTAAGAACCGGAAGGATCTTCTCTAGACACTGGCCAATTTAAGGGATGCTGTGCTTCAGGGTTGAAAAGTATTTTTTTAGATTTGATTGTATCTCGTAGCAAATTTAATAAGTAAATCTGTTTAGGTTTTATCCCAATAAAAAACTGTTGATAAAACTATGCTAGTTCCTAGGCTGTGTGATACCAATACAGGTCAATGCACTTCATCTTCTGAGGTCTTGTTTCATCCTTAAGCAACAGAATGGCTTGAAGGAGCAGTATGCTTACCAGAAAATTAACCTGACTTCTCCACAAAACTGAGCTCTTGTAAGATACAAATGAAGTATGGATGATATAAAAATTTTTTCAAGATTACCCATTATCTCATAATGATAACATCACTTATTATGAAATTATGTCTTATCTAGTATTTTTCAATGAGGGCTTTAAAAAACACAGAACTTTTTTTGCTGAAAGTATGTTTTCAGAGTAAAACAGAATTTCACCTCCTAGTTTGTTTACAATATAGTTATTAATTGCTAATTTGGAATAGACAAGCTATGAAATAAACTAAAATGCATAACAAGCACTGTGCAATGTGTTGTTATATAAGCAGGAGCTATTTGTCTGATAAAAGGATGTCTTTTTTTGTAACACCAATTTAAAAAATAAAAAGATGCCCTTTTAACATCATACCTACATGTGTGATGTTCACACTTTTTTTTTTCTTTTTGTATCTACAGAATTTAGGCAGTTGACACCAAAATGTAATTACTTCTGGAAAAAAAAAAAGAACAATTTAAATCAAAAGCAATTAAAAATCAGTCCCATAATAACATGGTAAACAACTCAAATGGCTTTTTTTTAATGCTAGGAAAATTGTCCACCTTTCAATGGTGACAATACTGTAACACAGGTAGAGAGCAAACAATGTAAAAAGTGAAAGCACATACAGATGCACACAACTATATATAAAAACTGACCAGAAATCACAGGACATCTAAGCAATGTTTTCTTAAGCAGAACTATTTTTTTTTTAATACTTTAAATAGACTAAAATATTTGGTGTGGGTAGGGGAAGAAAATCAGTATGTCACAATTTTAACTTGAAAACCAGCTGTATAAAGCCCAGCTCATTGTTTGGGGGAAAAAAAAAAAAAACAAAAACAGAACCACATCATTTTTCTGACAGTCATAGGAGGAAAACTTACACAGAACACATTTAACATCTCCATCACAGTGAGCAGAGGATGCAGCCACTGAGGACCACCAGAGGGAACAAGAACAGAGTGCACATCCATCCTATTGCATTATGAAGTTGATGCTGCCTTACGAAAGCCTAGGCTCACATGCTTGGTGTTCTAGCTGGTGAGCACCTTAGGAATAGGAGGACATAAGACTTCAGAGCAAATACAGTAGTTTAGTCTGTATCAGAATACCCAATTCCTTCACCCGTTGTTTGCTGATGCATTTAATAATCTCAATGTAACATTCACCAAAGGAAACACAACACCATATTCTGGCTTCTTGTGCAGGACAGAGAAAATAAAGGACAGAGCATCAAAGGCCATTGTTTTTCCTCTTGGGAGAAATCCACAACCACATTCAATTTTTGTTTACTGTGAAAATTTTACATTTCACATTAAATTTAACCACATAAAGACACACGATTTGTACTTACACATACACAGATTCTAATAACTTATCTATCTAGTTGCCTCTCCTCTGTTCCATTAAACCAGTTACCTTTCCTGGGTCATTAAATATTAGTCTCACCACCAATATGCTGGTGTTTTTAGGTATCATTTATTATAATCCTCATGTTCCATTCATAGTAACAGGTGACTGGAGGAAACATATCCCAGTATTGGAAAAGCTGACAGCCTCGAGGCAGCTGAACGCAGGAGCAACAGTGATGCCAGAAAGTGAGAGTAATCACAAGAACACCTACAGCAGTCAGCTCCTCCTGGGTGCCTAGGACTCACCTGGGTCTAGCACTGAGAGTCTTGTATCCAAGAAACCTCACAGTCCCAGGTTCACCAGGGCAGCGAGTCTTCCTAAGGACACCATTCACTTGTTCCTCAGCATGGCCAAGAAAAAGTAGAGACTTACTAAGAGCATAAAGTTACTTTCAAGAACATCAGCCCCCAAAATGTTTTTAGCTCACTTGTTAATGCCCAGTTCCTCCAAACTTGCTAAAGGGCTAGGACGTCCCAAAGTATCATAAAGGTATTAGGAATATTTGTGAGCAACTACAAAAATTTAGTGAGCAATATATCAAAGCTCACTCTTGAAAGCTGTTTTCGGACAAAACTTCCAAAGGTTCTTCTGGGTTTATCCAGTTATGTAGTATTTTACTGTATCTCTTGAGATTTTCAGAGCTAAACAATCCAGTTTTGTGTGTCTTTTCATATTCTTTTTTTAGGTGGAAACATTCAGTGCAAGCTATTGCCCACATTCTTGCTTCATATATTGAAAGGATGACTGCCAACTGGAGATATTTACAAAGGCCCAGAATTACATTACTTTTAACTGTGCACCAACAGAAGAGCTGGCCTTGGGAAAAGAATGGCAAAAATATTCTCAGATATGAACATTTTTATTTTGCCTACAATGATGTGATCTAGTTCAATGACTGTAGAAGTGCTTTCACCTTAATCTCTATAGATTTTCTTGTTTTACCATCTTATATAAACGTTCGGTGCCATAGCATCGCTATCACTAATAAAAAGGTACAAATATGTATGCCTTAAGGTCATAAAAGCAAAAATGAAGCCTGAGGTAAAAGTGGTCTAAGAAATGCCCAATCTGGGTTCTGCATTTTGCCAAAAAATAGTATTTTCAATTAAAAATTCATGCATGTTACCTAATTGCTACATATATTTCTCCTGATTTAAATTAATCTGTGTATATTAGTTATATAAACCAACAAGTGACTACATTCTTAAGGCAAGGCTAGATATTCACCAGAAAAGGGCCCTATCCTTTCTCATCACATTTCTTTTCAGCTTAAACAATCCATGAATGTGAATACTCAAAGTGGCAAACATCATCTTAAGAACTTAAGAAAAAAAGGAAAATGTGAGACTTCTATCCCTATAGAAAAATGCTAAGAACAAACTTTATGCCACAGCATTGTAAATGGCAGAACTTAATATAGAACTAGAAATGTAGCAAGTTACCTAGTGACTAACACTGTAAAATAGCCAAGAACTTTGAAGCTGCACGGAAACAGGAGAACAGTAAATTATAAAATGGGAAATATATACTATTTAAGTATTCTTATATTTCTAAAACTTTACTTTTGCCCTTACATCATATATTATGGATTTCATTGTTTGATAAATTATCATCTTTAATTAGAAACAGGAAGCAAATCTTAATTCCCATGCCCAAAAATAAACTGGAAATTTTAGGTAAGAGTCTTACTTTGTTGGAAGGTAGGTGAATGCCATTTTTCTTGAAAATTTTAAAAGAAAAAACTGAGAGTCCTCTGGGTGGAGTTAATGAATCCATCTCACCTCAAATACCAGTGGCATTATTCTTCCAAGGGATCCTTACGTCTCAAGCCTTAGTGAAATTTTGGGTCCATTATGGTCCTGACGGCAGCAAGCCAACAGTAAGATAAAGTACTGGGCCAGGTCCCCTGTGGGTCAGGGATGGCCCAAGGAACCTTGGAAAATCCATTTCTGTTGAGCCCAGTTAAGAAAAATGAGGTCTGCACCACTTTCAGGCTACTGCCAGACACAAAGAATCTGATCCCGCAGTGGCACTTCCCAGGTATCTCAAGCAGCAATCTTATTGAGGGACAGACAGGGGCTTAAGTGAACCACAATCTAATACTTTTTCAAAGAGTTAACCCTAAGTTGTTATATTCCAGAGGCCACTGATTTGGATGTGTAATAATTTAATGAGGGACTATATGGCAGAGCTTTATCTTATTTTAATAAATTCCACTGTGATTCTCATCAAGCCGCCTAAAAATGCCATATTAATTGGTGCCAAATTAGGCCTCTGGCAGATTTTTTAAAAAATTATAATGATGATCTGTCCATGAAATGAAAATGCCTGCAAGCAAATTAAAAACTTTTTACTGACATCTGAGACTTAAACAATAGATTCCCCATCGACATGGTTGTTTTTAATGAGTATATATGTGTATTTGAAGTTATACACGTATGTGCTGTATCTCCGGCTAAAAAGTTTGAGGCAGTTCTGCTCTATATAGTCAGCTACGGTATCAAAGATAAAACAGTTCCTAACTCAAGAAACTGCATGAACACATGAAGCAAGTTCTTATCATAAAAGTTATCATGGGCCTAAGCTCACATTTCCTGGTTGTGAGGCTCAAACACAGGAATTCTATTCCAAAAGCTAGTCTCTCAATTCACCACACACAAAAGGTATCTGAATAAAGTATTTATGAATATCTGAAAAGAAAAATAGAAATGGAACTCAATAGCAGGATTCTGACTCTCTCTAGAGCACACACCATTTTCATCCTGATTGTACTAAATACAACAATCAAATATGCCTCAAGATAAAATAGGGCTAGTGTTATAGGGAAAACATTGGCTCCATCTCCACAAAGTTCATAATCTTGAATATGACTTAAATAGATCTGATAATTTGCTACCTGTCAGTCACAAAGACAACAAACTACAGAGAATTTCAGAGATACTTGCAAGATTAAAGAAGTAAAATAACTGGAACAGTATCAACCTCCCTGGTAAAGAAATGAGGACTTGGGATATAAAAAGCACCTTCCTTTTTGGGTAATAGTAAAGTTCAAAGGAGAGACACATTCTGATGTATGCAGATCAAGTATGGCTGATAGGAGAAGGCAACCAGCAAGTACCATATGGATACATGTGATCAAGAGAGGAAGAACAAAACTCAGTTGAGGAATATAAAAGGACTTAGCAAAGCAAAGTGCATGAAAGGAAAAAACATGGGCAATAATTTGATTCGTCTAAACATCAATGCTTCAGTTGAGAATAGGAGGAAAGATCTCAGTTGCTCATGTCGAAAGACTGAGTTATCTAAAAAGACAGTTGGGGAGATGGTATGAAGGGGGGCAAATGGAATGTTCAGCTTTTAAAGCAAAGACTGCACATAAAGACAGATTTTAAGTACAGAGAAGATTGTCTGTTACTTTACATCCCACCATAAACCCATCCCACCCTCAGACCAAACGGTGCCTAATATAAAAGAAATGCTCAAAGTATTTAGTAATTTAAAGAAAGAAAGATTTTAAAGGTATCTATATATATATGGGCAGTTTTTAGAAGAGGTAGAGAAACCAACTGGGCAAATGCTTTTATCTGATTTCAACTAGCAAGAGACTAGACTGATTGCTTATCACGTTCGAAGTCGTAGTCTTGATGCAACTGACAATGAAGGCACAAATAAAGTGAAATTAAAGTAATTCTAACAAAAGGGAAAATCTGACAATCTTCAGACAGATGAATAAAGAAAAACTGAATATGGTTTAAGGTAAAAAATATAACTAGATATTAAATAATCTGCAAAAATATACTTAGAATACAGAGTAAGAGTACAGAATTAGAATCTTTAGCCTTCAAGAATAATTAGGCAGATTTCCTTCTGGCAAAGTGACAGGTCTTGAGAGCAACAGTAATCCCCACAAAACTAAGCCCTACTGGAGGGCTAGGACCAAACTCAGTCATCTTTTTGTTACTCAACAGTTATCACAGTGGCTGGGTAAACAACAGGCATCAGTAAGTGTTCACTGACCAAACATATACAATAATATACAGTCAGTACAACTGGTGTGGTTCAGACCTTTAGGAAAGCTTCTTTAAATAGGGTGAAAAAAAGCACAATTTAGTAGCATTCTAAAAGATTGGCCTATATCCAGTTATATTTTCTTAATCTGCTTATAGAGACTTTCCAAAGCTTATTTTAAAAAAACAAAAACAAAAACAATGAAACTCTTTCAAAAGAAATCTCACGCACAGCTCCAATATGAAATAAAATAACCTGCCACTGGTTGGGCCAAAATCAGTAGGAACTCCCAACAGCATCCACATCTTAAAGCCTGCCCTGTGGTGTCACTGGAGCCCCTGGGAAAATCACCTTAGAGCAAGGACAGCAGCAGAGCCACTGAGTTCTCAGGGCATTAAACCAAGGATACCAGCAGTGTTGTGCAGAATAAGTTCTAAATAATGTTACTAATTTAAATAAAGAGGAAATTCAACAGAGGAGACCTTATGGTTTGCAATTAAAAACCACCCCACAAAGGAAGAAAGTCAACAGAAATTATGCCGTAGTAGACAAAATATAATGCAAAAGCCAGTATCTCATAAAAACAAAGATGATCATTAAACATATTCACATAAATGTAATCATCACCATGATGAAGTTAACTGCTCAAGAGGTACAGCTGCTCAATACAACAGGTGTTTGCAAAGAGTTCAGTCCCGGTTTCATACTGTACAGAAAAGTCCCACCTGAACTGTGGAGAGGTGCTCCGCTGTTGAAATGGCATCATTGAAACCACTTCATTTTAACATATAACTACCAGGACCTTCCACTGCTTTCAAAGTTGTTCTTAGCCCCCAGGACTGTTCCCCAGCATCAATATACATGTTCCCAAGTTTGTAAAAACTTCCACTGAGGCACAGAGGCTCCAGTGATTATCTCCAGCAGGCCCCACCATGGTAATTCCTGGGACATTTATTCTAATCACAAGTTGGGCAGCACAAGTAATAATTAGTGGGCAGCAGGACGTCTAGAAGCAAGCAGGTCACTACACTGGTGAAAATTTGCACAAGCATGGGTAGTTTTAGCGTATTAAGTGGTATTGACCTGGTGCAAATAAATTTTATAGCAAAGATTTGAGGAATAAGATACACTGGAATGACACAAAGCAGTCTATCATAAAATAAGGCCACCTTCAACATGTTATAAACTGTAGAACCATTCTGATCTTCAAGTTTGGATTTGTGGAGAGGTTTCTGTATAAAGAAAGCATTACCACCTAATACGAGTTTCCGTTAGAGCGTGCCTTTGCACTTGATGCTGTTCTCTTCACCAAGAGTGCTTCTCTCCCTCGGTTCTTCACATGGCTTGCTCCTTCTAGGCTGGGTGTTAGCTCGAGCATCACTGCCTTGGAGGCCTTTCTGATGACGTCCTATCTGAAGCATCCCATTTGTTATTCTCTAGCATAGTACCCTGTTTATTTCCTTCACAGACACATAAGATGATAATGGGTAGAGTAACTGCTGTCTCAGCAAAGGCAGGAGCTGTAGCTGTCTTGTTCACCTTTACCCAAAGGTTAAGAAAGTTCCTGGCACATAACAGGTGAACAATAAATATCTGCTGAATGAATAAAAAATTACTATACCAAATTTACATGAACACATACATATACACACAAATATAGGAAAATGGGGAGTATCCAATAAAAAACAACCCAATGCTGACAGTATCGAAAATGATACCTGTACATACAGGTGCATATGGTTTCAAAAAACAAGTACCAAAGGCAGCTATCTTCAAAACTATGAAAATTTACGAAAGGGGATCAGGAGTGGCTATTTTCCGTTTCTACTGAGATGCAAACAAGAAATGCTTACACTGCAATGAGTCAACATTACACATAATCATTATTTGCTGCAGAACGGACAACCAACAGAGCTGCCAGAATCTTCTCTCACTGCAGAGCACAAAGTACGGTCAACCACATACCCAGGATTAATTTAGAACAGCTCAGACACCGGTTAATTGTAGGCTAAAAAAAAACCCTGCTAACAGATTTTCCCCCGATTTTTAAAATTCTGAATTGGTAACTACGTAAAATAACATTCAATTTATAAATCGGATACAACATACTTTAAAAACAGATGCCCCTTATCTGCTGATCATACCTCAGCATCTCTTTTCTAGGTATTCTGCAGAAGCAATTACATTTACAAAAGGTCCATTTCATAATACAATCTGGTAACTAAGTCAAATGAAGCTACTCAAAGAGCAGAAGTTCTGCTGCAGAAATATCTTAAAATACCTTTTAAAAAAAGGGTATTTATATTTATAGATTGGCTTTAAAAAAGTATACATACACTGAAGTTATTCTAGCACATCCCTGAAAATAATTATACTGAGACTTGTGCATTCTTTATGAGGTGGAAGGTTAAACCAATAAACTGATAGATTATGTAAGTCAATTAAATATCTGCTGAAATTTGGTTATAAGACAAGGGATTTACTCCATATGAATTTTTACTGGACCCCAAATTAACTGGTGCCAGCAGTATCAGTGCAATTATTACCAGCAATGATGTCACACTGCACTGTTTTGGTATCAGAACAAAAGGGGGATGAAGAAAAGAGGCTTGCAAAGGTTTTCAATATCGTTTTCTTATAATTAAATTTAGCAGTAAATAAACACAAAAACAGTGACTGTTAAGCCCCACTGAATACATTAAGGTCAAGGATTTCAAAAGTTAATCCACTTTTCTTCCCCCAGAGTTTATTTTTGGTAAAAGGCAGAAAAAATTAGTTTTTCTACAAGGAAAATCTGCTTCTAAATGATAATTTGAAAATCTTGATATATATATTATATATTAAAAAAGACACAAAAATAACAGAGAAGTGGGAATAACAGATTAGGTACTGTAACTTTATAAAGGCTTGCCTAGACCAAGAAGCGGCGCGTGCGCGCACACGCACACACACGCGCACACGCACACCCTCATTTATGCAAACTAAAAGTGTATGAACAGCACAATACTGCGATACTGGATCATGATACATTACCTGTACACATAACTACTATTGTTATTAATAAACCTTTGGGACATTCAGTCTTATGCCCAACAAGACATGATTTAAGTCTTTAAACCTCCTCTTCCCTCTTCATGTGAGGGCATTTCTAGACACTAATTTTCCCATCTAATATTCAAATATAGGAAGCAGATTCCACAAGGTGCTTTAATTGGTGAGACCTCAAGTGCTGTTTTCTCTCTGGAATTTTTGGATAGCAAACAGTCCAGGGGGACCATACACAAATACTATGAGAGAAGAGTTGTTAAGTCTTTTGATGGGACTTGATTGGTGTTGAAGCTTTATGACATGCTTGAGCAGCGCACTGAAGGGGATCCCATCTGAGTTAATACTTTGTCCAACCACTGTAGAGGTCCATTCAGATGAAGTTCAATCCAGCAAGGAGTACTTGTTACTGTCTGCCTTCTGTAGGAAGAATTACAAGAAAACAATAGAATTAAAGGGAAAGATGGCTATGATTAGGTACATACATTAAAAATTTTTTAAAATGTAAAGACCATCTATAGTAAAAACTAATTTTTTTGAATAATTATTAATTTTAGATACCCAACTATTATCGTGAAACATCCTTTTCCCTGCAAATTAAAATTAGTATGTGACTATTATCTGCCATCACCCAAAATGAACACCTTTGAGAGAAAATATAGGCATTATTAACAATTAAGCCAAGGGGTTGGGGATTTAGCAAGAGTAAGGCCCTGAGTTCAATCCCCAGCACCAACAAAACAAACAACAACGGCAACAACAAAAAAAGCCAATTAAGCCAAGAGGAGAAATGTAAAGTAGGAAGGACTGTCCCAAGCAAACTGGGACATACAGTCACCCTACTTACTAAGTCAACCAAAGAATAGTAGACATTCAAATATCAAATGCAATCTATACAGAACAGGGTTCAAACTTTCTCTTGTTTTATTTTTTGAGACAGGGTCTTGCTATATATTTCAGGCTGGCCTCCAACTAATAGCAATCCTCCTGCCTCAGCCTTCCAAGTGCTGGGATTATAGATGTGTGCCACTGTGCCCAGCTCATATTTAAAGTGTATCAAAACAGAATTCCCACGCAAGCTAAATCTTTACCAAAGAATGTTAAAATTTTGAGTTCGACTTTCCCTGACGGCAGTATTATTCAAGCTTTTGTGTACTAAAATGGCCCCTCCCCCAACATATACACCTTTAGTACTTCCACAAAAGGGGCTACTCTCTGGAAATCGCAAATTATTTAATCACAGCCTGTCACTCTCAGGCACTGATTTTAGTTCTTATTTATTACAGAATAAATCAATAAATCTGCTTTTGCTTCCTTCAACCCAACAGCCCTTCAAACATGAGAAAAGTTCACTGCTAACTCTTCATCTCCAAACAAGTGCTTGATGGAATTTAAAATCATATTTCCAAGGATGTCACTTTCTTTCGCTGGTAGTGTCAGGATCGTGTCAGGATCCAGCACACCTTTCAGTTTTTTAGTGTGCTCTAGCCAATTTCCAATTGTAGGTAACTGAATTTCTATGCCTGAGAAACTCTCAGCTACAAATGCACATGTAACAACCTAAAAGTGTCAGGAAATTAACATCAGTTGACGTGGGTAATAGTGAAATGCAGATAAGAGGGGACTACTTGCTCCACTGGTCTCAACTTACTTGTACAATTTATTTTTCTCTACTTTCTATATTCCAAACTAAATTGCTATTCTATTGTCTGAATTGTATGTTTCCTATGCCACTCATTCCCATCTACTGAAATCCTATCTATCTTTTAAAAGGTACATCAGCAGTGGTGAAGCTACAGCATTCATGCTGCAGCCAGCTGTTAGTTATCATTGAAAGCTCTAAAAGGTTCAGCATCACTGAGCTCAATTGTGTGCCACCTCTACCAGGAAGCTTTCCATGAACTGAGGTGCCAAATACACATTTTTATGATACTTAACACTCTTCTTCATGTCAAAATGCATGTCTGTACTTGTTTTAATTATTATCTTCTCTAGCACAATAATTTGCAATAGTTTTAAATCTAGAGGCCTCCAACTTTTTTCATTATTTCACACAAAGATGTGCTGATTTCACAACTTCTAAGGAAACAGACACAAATGAACTCCAGAAGGTACAAAAAAATGGAATAAAAAAAATATAACTGCACTGTAGAAATTTAAGAACCGAATATGTATTTCATACCGGTATTCTGCTCCCCACCCTTTCACAAAACTCATTCTTATGGTGCACATTCTAGTCAGCTGATACACGGCTTCGAAACCCTGATTAACGGACTGAGCCAGAAGAGCTGCAAACTCCTGGTTGTTGAAGATCTTCAGGTTACAGCCTAAGATTAAAAAAAAGTACAAGAAACGCCATGAGAACAGTATCATTATTAGAAAAGTAATTTTAAAGGCTTTAGAATACAAGCATGCAAATCATCTCCTGATTCCTAAAATTATTAGCAACTAGAAAAACTAAGTAGGTTGATGTGATATGTTTATTTACATTGTTGAGTCCATACCTGGTGGAATTTTACACACTGTTGCAGGGTGCCAGCCGTATCTCTGATTACAATTGGGGCTCTGCACAAAGATTGCACTATCACTTAGGCACTCAGCAAAAACTTCCCCACCTATGTAATATAAGCGCACTCCTCTTCCTAAAACAAAATACATATGGGGTTAGTTTTATAACACTTACTATTTCAGTGTGACTTTGGGAGAGTCTTCTTGGAGGAATTCTAAAATGATATAAAGTATTTCCATGACTTTTTTCATAGCTATGCTTTTCTGAAGTCTTACTTTGAAATTAACAATGTATATTTTTCCAAGTTTTTTAACAATGATTTTATTGATTTTTAAAACTAATACAAGCTTATCAAAATATTTAAACAATGTAAAAGAAGGTATATAGATAGTAAAATAGTTTTGCACAAGTTACTTACTATTTTAAAATTAGTAAGAAAAACTAAGTTAATTTTTAAAGAATTAACTAATGTTTGGACAAATGTCCTGCCTTAAAGATCGCACTAAGGTTAAGAAAAAGAAAAATAATTAAGCTGTTAAAAAATCATGTATTAGAGTATCAACCAAATCTCTCTTACAAGCAAAATTAGTAAGAAGAAGTTATACTGGGGTATTTTAATGCTTTTTTTGACAATGTAACTGAAGGCACACCAAAAAATTAGCTTTAAGGACTTAAACACTTGTGCAGACAGCATTCTAAGCCAGGACCTAAGAGCCACTGGGTGCTGCTATGAAGGCATTTTGCAGAAGTAATTAAGGTAGCAGATCAGCTGACCTTAACAAAGGGCGATATGCTTGTTATGCAGCAAAAGAAAACTAGTGAGACAACCAACAGCTAGATTTAACAGATAAATGCAGAACCTGGTACCCTGTTCTCGTATGGACTATGCACTACTGTTAAAACAATCAATCGTGTACTCTTCTGTCAGGAAAACGTTAAGTCCAACAAGTAGATTTTTCAGGCCATATTCAAACTATACAGATGATCTAAAATTACTACAATCTAAAATTTTGTTGGGAGAAGTGAGTATGGCGGAGGAAACCATCTGTTAAATTTTTATGCAAAACTCCAATTAAAACACAGAAGAGCCCAACTATGTATAGTCAGAGGCCTTCCTCACCTGTAATAATACATCAAGCAAGACTTGAGAACTTCCAAACAAAGCCAAGTGATAGGTCTTGTAGTCACTGTATTTTATAGTATTAAAATCACTCTGGTAATCAGTATTATTTTCACAGAAGGTGACGGTTAATTCAAAGAAAATAAAAGCAAATCACTGCTAAATAAAGTTACTTGATGAGAGTGATACTTCATTACTAGTGCCTCTCAAACCTTTTTCACTTCACTATTAAAAAAACAAAATACTGAAGACCCCAAAAGGGTTTTGTATATGTGGATTCTATTTGTAGAAATTTACCGTATTTGATATTTACGACCGAGTTTTTTTCTTTTTCCTGTTGTGTTTATGTGTATCCATGTGGTACTGGGGATTGAACCCAGGAAGCACTGAACTACATCCCCAGGCCTTTTTATTTGAGACAAACTCTAACTAAATTGCACAGATTGACCTCAAATTTAACAACCTTCCTGCCTCCAGAGTAGGTGCACAGAGGCATGTGCTACTGTGTGTGCGTGTGTCGCTGCACCCAGCTATAATTAAGATTTTAAAGTTATGTGTTAATTCAATTAAAAATAAAAACAATAAATGCATTATTTATTAATGTAAATAGTATGTATATAAAAAAAGAACTATTCCAAAGTAAAAGTTAGGAGAGTGGCAATGTATCAGTTTTGCAAATTTCTTTATTGTCTGGCACAAAAGAAGAGAGCTGGATTCTCTTATCAGATTTGCATTTCATCTTTTGCAAAATCATATGCCATGTAGTCTCCGGATAACCCACTGTACGCTTCTGAGAGTAGCATCTAAGTACCATTACGAAAATAGTTCTGATCCTACAACCTGGCTGAACATGTTTCTGGGACTGCCAGAGATCTCCAGACCATTATTTTGAGGCCCACTGAATTAAATTTTAAACAGTAGTAAGTGGTAATTCTGTTTTTAGATACCTAGTTTCAGATTAACAGTGAGCAGATTTGATTTAGCATATGAGCTCCTCTTGGGAAAAAGCCAGGAGATATAAACTTTTTAAAAAGTTCATGATTTGTAAAAATCATAAAGCCAAAATTTGAAACACAGCTATTTTATGAGTTGTAGAGACTCAGCATGTTAATGTTATTTTAACACGTATTTATTGAAGGATTTGCCAGTATCAAGGGTGCCAAACAAAGATTAAGCTGAAGAAAAGAGTTTGCAGATTAAAAAGAATCACTAGGATCTATTAAAAGCAGTAAGGCCCACATACTTTTAAGTGATGGCGCTTAAACTGATGCAGAGAGCTGGTTTTTCACGCCCAAGTTTTTCATGTGGTATACCACATAATGTCCACATTGTGAGTACAGAGCATTGACTTTTCACAGAAGGAAAGTAAAACATACCTATATGTCTTCTTGTCATTTCTACTGTAGCATTTCGGTTAACATTGGAGAGTAAACCTAAGCAGAACCTCTCAGAATTTGATGGATCGGTAAAGCCATCTACAGTGAGTGAAGGCTGTGATGCATGGAAGGTCTCTCCAACCCTCTGATTTAATTCATAATATGCTATTGAACACCAAAATGCAGGCTCTGAGTAAGTAACTGGCTGCAAATCTGGAAAAATAAATAAGTGAAAAGAAATGTCGTGTGAACAATTCAAGCTGAAAATAGACTAAACATCATCTTCAAATGCTCTATGCCAGCACACACTGGCAACAATTTAGGAAGTAAGACGTTGTCTCTATAATGGTTTCCACAGATCATACCAGATTTTCAATTTTTCAAAAGTCCCTATCTCATGAGGTAACTTTATGTTGGGTTATTTTATTTTATCAGTAGTTTTAGTTTAGCTTCTATTAAACACAGAACAATCATAGGTAAGAGTAAGTTCACTTGCCATACTTGGTATATTTGTAAAATACTATACATAACGAAGGCAACTTCTGGAAGGATAAAATAAAGTCAGAGCAAAGACTAATGCTCAAGTGCCACAGAACAAAGCTTCATAATAAAAGGATATAACGGATTACTTTTTTTTTGCATTTTGTCTATTTTGACACGAGATTCTAGGTGAGTTACCCCAGTTACCAAACAGGAAACTCATGCATATGTCAGAACCAGAAAGTAATAAAACACAAAATATGCAGAGAATAGAGTCAAGAGACTACTTACAGGAAAATAAAGATCACATGCTATTTTGTTCCTGTTATTTGACTAAAACATATCATAAGGAGTAATATGAAATGAAAAATATCATGATAATTTTGCAGAATAAACTGCAAACATGTAGAAGATGAAGAGAAATTATGAGAAAGTACAGTAAAATAAGGGTCAAAAACCACATGAATGCATGTATATACACATATACATAATACAGACACATTCAATGTCATATAGATGCATAGCTTATTTCACATTCCAGATACATGTACTGATGTGATGTATATATTTGTGCACGTATACACATCATATTGTTATAAGAAATATAAGTACACCTGCAGAACTCTATCCATAATAGGTTATAAGATTTTTGATGAAAAATGTGTTTCAATAAATAAGGATTTGTTTCATATATTCGTGCGTGCCAGTAGAAAAGACTTAGTAATATTGAGACATGACATCAATCTTTTTAAAAAGCACTGACTTAAATAATTTGCATAATTATTTATTTCATTGATATCCCTTTCTCATACATATAAAAAATAATTTTCAAAGAAGAGTTCCCTTAAATAGGTGATACAGTAAAAACAGTGAGGAGTATCCTCAACTTACCCAAGCTATGATTAACAGGGGAGAGAGTAGTAGGAGACAGTTCTGCAGGAGATCCTGAAACAAAAGGAGAAAAATTTAAAATAAATGCAGAACTTCTGGTCAATTAGCAATAAAACTGGTTGTCTGTGGCAGTAATATCACTAATAAAACACAGATAACTTAAACCCTAAGAATTCAAAATATTTAACTATTGTTTTAGTTTAATTTGGGAGTTCTCAATATAAAAAAGGCATAAAGTGGCTTCTCACCTCCTTCCAAAGGGAATCTATAATTGAGAGTTCCTTGTATACAAAATACGTATGGTTCAAAATGCTCTATGAACCACACACATGAATATATTTGTTCTGTGCCTCCCCTTTTTGTATACAAATGGTAACACAGTTCTGAAATCTGTATTACTGATTCAGAACTTATTCATTCAACAATTGTTCAACTGCAAATTAATATTTCATTATTGTCTATGCACCTATCAGTCAGTGGCATAGCATTACATTGCAGTACATTATGATACCATATTCATGAATATTCAGACTGCTTTTGATCTCTTGCTTTAAGAACCAAGACTATAAGGACTAATCCTACCCATTTTACATACTTCCAAAAATATGTGAATGACACTTTTAACAGAGAAACTGTCAGCACCAAGAGTTTGTATGTAATCTCATAGATTTGCTAAAAGTATCATTCAGAGGTTGTACCAGCTTACATTCCCAGTAACAAAATAAATGGTGATGAAATGATCAATGTTGATCAATGAAAACATACTCAACAAGTATAGTTTTAATTTCCCATATAAACCACATTGAGGAGTTTTATGGTTCCTTACATTCCTTTTTTTCTGAATCGTCTGTTCCTTTCTTCTGCTCATTTTTCCCTTGTATTGATCAGTTTTCTTACTGATTTGTAGAAGGCTCTTTATGGATTAGAGATATTAGTCCTTTCCTGGTAGAGTCTGCAAGTATTTGGCCATTTATTTTATGACTCATTTCTAATTACAATCATACAGCATTTATTGGGGTTCAAGTCCTAGTTTACTAAAGATGTGGTTTTGAAAGTGAATATTCTCATCTTAGCTATGACTATAAAATAATGCTTGTAGTATTTTCCCACTAAGCACGACACTGGCTTTGAAGCTAAAAGAGATAAAGTTACTTATTTCAGATTTTTGCATCAATAATCTCAAGAAACATTGATGAGATTTACATGAGTGCTACGTTCCTAAGGGTCTGTGACCAATGTAAATGAAACTTAAAAGCTTTATGTGTTTCAATGCTTTTTAACAGTTTAAATTGCATTGTAATAGTACATTCTTCTAAAGTCCAGTAGAATTCTCTTGTGACACTGCTGTTCACATTTTAGGATTACCGAAACATTTCTCTATTTCTTCCATGAAAATTCACTTGTTAAGATAGCTCTATTTCTTGGAAACAGTTTTATTTACTAAGTTATATTTTCTCAGAAAATTATCCAATTCTGTTTTAAGTAAACAAGCTAAACCTAATCAAGAAAACCAGAGGGCGTAAATACAGCATAAGAAAAATGAACAAACAGACAAGGAAAAAATCATTGAAACTACTTCACTCAATTCTAAGCCAACTACATTTTAAAACACATTTGCGGTAAATGTTAAATAATCTTATTATAAGTATAAATAGAGGATAGATCTTTGCTGATCATTCTCTACAAATCCAGGGAAACTTCATCTAAAAGAGCACAACCAATATACAGCTCCCAAACTTCAAACATGCAGTCTTGCACAGATATGGAATAAGTGAGGTCAGAAGATTTTATGAAGTCCTTTCTACCATATACTACTATAGCCACGACATAAAATAGAAGGTAACAAATGTGAAATGGCAACCCCCAGATAAGCAGATGAAAGAAGAGAACAGATGATAATTATTTTTAGAAAACAGAACAGTTTTCCCTAACACAATTATGTTCTTTCTTTGTTCCTCAGTTTGAAAAATCTGTTGGCAAGTCACAACAGGTACAACTAAGAAAGGTCAAAATATATTTAGAACAATGAAACAAAACTCACTGCTGTTTCCTGAAGCAGATATAAGATAAACAAAGCCACTATTAGAAATGGAAGAAACTACCCAATTATTTTATGATTTAACTGTTTAATTCTCTATTAAAATACTCACTGAAAGAGATCAGTAAGGTCATAATTTATTAACTTAAAACCAATTAGGAGTACAGTTAGATGGGACAAAAGTCAGATTTATAGGTTATTTTAAAAAAAGCTCATTACAAAATTTTAAGAATTTAAATGAACAGAAGATTTTAGAAAAAAATTTTAAAGAGACAAGTAATTCATAATTAAAGTATATATTATTCACATAGAAATGCTGCTACTAAAGTGTGACTTACAAAAGGCTTTCTAGTAGAGAGAGTAATAAATATTCTATTTCAGTTAGTTTGAATCAGCATTGTCTGTTACACACAACTAGAACATCCAGAGAAATCATTATGCATGCATCTTTGCATACTGGCTCACATGTATTATCTTACGCATTTTCCAAAGAGGTAATGATATTTTTGTAAGTGCAGAAATAAACACCAAAAATGTTTATTCTTACCAAAAATTTCTGAGTTAGTATTTCTTTGTACTGTTATCAAATACTGACATCTGCCACTCCAAAGGGCTTAAAGGGAGCAACTCTGTTATTATTTACCTTTCTTTGTCATGGATAGCATATGGCTAACATTCACATTCTTTTTTTCCCTTTTTCTATTCACTATTGTCTTTTTTTCCATTTGATTTCTAAGTTTTTAAATTCTGAAGTCAATTCTTAGAATTGGCATCCATTTATAAATATTTCCCTCAGTTTTCAGATCTGGTATGGTGTACCTCTCTGGGTGACATTAAATTTTTTTTCTTATTTTTTAAAGTAGTTTTAGGGTCAGAGCAAGACAAAAAGAAAAGTAGAGACATTAACATTTATGTTAAAATGTAAATAAACCTGCGGTAAATAGAGAAGGGAGGGGGAATGTAAGGGAGGGCTAGGGAAGAGGGGGGAAACCAAGATGTATCATGTACAGGTACAAATTAACTATGATGAATGTGATCACTATGTATACAATGTACCAATATATGTTCTTGGTAAATAAAATTAAAAAAAAAAATTTATCTGACACCCTCACACATACAATCTCACTACCAACATTCCCATACTACAATGGCACATTTCTTATAATCAAGGAACCTAGGCTGACACCACATCCTATCATCAAAACCCCAAAGCTTATATTAAGGGTCACTCTTGGTTTCATACTTTCAATGGGTTTTGATAAACACATAATGACATGGACTCACCATCTGTGGTATAACAGAACAGTTTCACTGCCTAAAAACATGCCATGTTTCACCTAGTCAATCTTTCCTTCTCTGTAACCTTTACAGTTTTTACTGTTTCCAAAGTTTTGCCTTCTCCAGAATGTCATATAATAGAAGTCATACAAGTATATAGCCTTTACAGATTAGTTTATTTTACTTAACAATACACATTCCTCCATGTTTTTTCATACCTTCATAGTTCATTTCTTAACACTGAATACTACTACATTGTTGGAATGTACTACAGTTTATCAATTTACCTATTAAAGACATATTGACCATTTCCAAATTTTGGGCAATTATGAACAAAGCTTTTCTAAACATCCATGTGCAGGTTTTTGTGTGAACAGAAGTTTTCAATTCATTTGGGTTAATGTCAAGGGGCAAGACTGTAAGACTATATATTAAAAAAGATAGCTAGAACTGCCAAACTGTCTTCCAAAGTGGTATCTGCCAAGTTAGGATACACAAAGATGAAGAATTGAGCATTTAAAGGAAAAACCAAAATTTTAATGGCCATGCATAGGAAATTGGAACTGAGAAGCCCTAAGTTGGTCTTCTTCATTAGTCAATTCTTACATACACAGTTTTCTAGCTGAATATGTGGGAGCACAGTACATCTTGGGCAAAGCTAGAAAACAGTGAGATAACCTATAGGGTTTTTTTCATACTTATGCATGTAAGCCCTACTTATGCATGTAAGGGGGACTGACCCACCATGAAACCTGAGATGATCTGACATTAAAGCACTAAGTCATCACCCAACCAACACATGCCCTAACTAGAGGAAAGAGACCAGCTCCTCAACTTAGCAACCAGGAAATTAAATGGGTGAATCTTTTCAAAGGAAAATGTTATCTTTATTACTCTACTGCACTATTTTATGTACAATAGCAAGTATCCAATTAAAAAACACAAAACATACAAAGACGGAAAATCAGATTCATAATCAAGAGATAGAACGGATCAACAGACAGATCTACATACTAACCAGACAGTGGAATTATCAGATACAGACTTTAAAAGGAAAATTATAAAACTGAAAATTAGAATATCTGAAATGAAGATTTAACTGGCTTTACAGCAGACCAAAACTCAGACCCATGTATTTATTATCATTTGATTTTCAACAAACGAGCCAAGGCAGATCAATGGAGGAACGAACATTACTGGAACAAATGTCTGCAGGGAGGAAATAAATGGTAAATATAAAGCATTATATTTTTATCCTTTAAAAATGTTCTTTAAAAAACCAACTCAAAGCCTAAAGTGAAAATAACATTGTACGCTGGGGTTAAATGTATTTATTAAGTAAAATATATAACAAAAGCACAAACCATGGTGGTACATGGATGCAATTCTAGTGTTGTAATTACATTTTATATCAGGCAGTAAAGTATTACAACTTAAGCAACCTTCTAGGTAAAAGGTGCTACTAAGAACAGTACAATCACTAGAACACCTACTGAGAAATTTATACTAAGTGTTATTGCTAAAAAGCCAAAAGAGAATTAATAGAATAAATCTGCCTAGTCTAAAAGGCAGCAAAATACAGAGGAACCAAAATTGCATAGAACAAACAGAAAATAAATAGCAAAATGGTAATCTAAATGCTATGAAAACAGTAATTATTTTAAATATAAGTGGGCTAGATTTTCCAATTAAAAGGCAAAGATTTTTCAATTGAATAAGGCACAAAATGCTGTTGTCCACAATAAACACATCATACAAATAAAGATGCAAGTAAAATGATGAAAAATACACCATGTAGCCACTGAGATAAAAACGAAATATGGTAATGGTGATATAAGACAGATTTTAATAGAATAAATTCATCAGGAAGACGTGATACTTTTAAATGTGTACCATCTAATTACAGAGGCTAAGAATACTGAAGCAAAGGCTGAAAGAGGAAATGAAACCCAGACTTGAAATACATTCTTCTTTAATACAGGTAGAAAAAGAAAACCAGAAAGGATTAAAAGGTTCTAAACATCACCAGCTGCCCTGACCTAAAATGACATTCAGAGAACACTAAAATTCTTTCCAACTGTATATAAAACTCTCAAAAATAAACCGTATGTTATGGCATAAAGTAATTTTTAGATAATTTCAAAGAATTGAAGTCATATACAGTGTATTTTGAACCATAATAAAACTAATCAGAAATTAATGAAGTATTTAGAAAAGCCACAACTGCTTTAAAAAAAAAAAACTTCTAAATATCAGGTCAAGAAAACTGCAAGAGAAATTAAAGAATCAATTATCTAAATATACACTGCTAAAATAGCCATATTAGCAAAAGCTATCTACAGACTGATTCGACCCCTATTAAAATACCAAGAACATTCTTTATAGAACTAGAAAAAACAACAGTAAAATTCAGATGAAAACACAAAACACCCAGAATACCCAAAGCAATACTAAGCAAAAAGATCAATTTTCAAGGCATCACGATATCTGATTTCAACTTACACTACAAAACCACAGTAATAACAAAAAAAGAAACAAAAGCATGGGATTGGCACAAAAACAGACCTAAAGACCAGTATAACAATATAAGACACAGAAAGAAACCTATGCACCTCCAGCCATTTGAAAGAGGCTAAAAACATACACTGGAGAGAAGATAAATCTCCTTAAAAATGGAGCTGGAAAAAACTGGATATCCATATTAAGATGATTGAAACTATATCCCTGTCTCCTACCCTGTATTAAAAATCAATTCAAAATGGATCAAGCACCTAAGTATAAGATCTGAAACTTCAAACTCCTAAAAGACGACAGGGGAAACACCTGAAGCCATATCACAGGCAAAGACATCTTTAATAGGACTCCAATAGCCCAGGAAATATTATCAAGAATCAACAAATGAGATTTTATCAATTTAAACTTTCTACAAAGGAAACCTTTGCTAGTTACTCTTCTGACAGAGGACTAACATCTGGAATATGTAAGAAACTCAAAAAGCCCAACTTCTGAAACACAAATAATGCAATCAATCAACAGACAAATGAACTGAATATAAGTACAAACGGTCAATACACAAATTTTAAAGTGCTCAACATCTTTAGCCATTAGCAAAATTGCAGATCAAATCTACAGAGAGATGACATCTCACTCCAATCAGAATGGCTATTATCAAGAATGTAACAATGAATGCTGGTGAAGATGCGGAGAAAAAAGGCACCCTCCTACATTGCTGGTGGAAATGTACACCAGTACAAACACTACGGAAATCAGCATGGGGATTCCTCAGTAAACTGAAAATGAAATACCATTTGACCCAGCTATACCTCTCCTTGGTACATTTCCCCCCAAATTAAAAACAGCACACATAGCAATACATGATACCCATGTTTATAGCAGTGTAATTTCCAATAGCTAAGCTGTGGAAACAGATACCTGTCAGCAGAAGAATGAATAAAGAAAATATAATACATACATATCATTCACCGATAATGAAGAATGAAATCATGTCACTTGCAGGAAAATAGATGAACTGGAGACCATCAAGTTAAGTGTAATAAGCCAGACTCAAAATTAAACATTGTATGTTCTCTCTGTAAGGCATCTATGTAAGTGTATAAAGGAGAAATGGTAAGAAACTAGAAGACAGATTTTTAGAGATGGGGAAGGAGACCAAAGGAGGGAAAGAGGAGGAAAGAAGGAGTTAATGGAGTAGAAAATAATTAAAATATATGTGCATACCAATATACCAAAACAAGCCTCACTATTCTGTATTGCTACTATGTACTAAGAAAAAATTCTACTTAGTAGACAATTAAGGAATGTATTTCCCCTACCATCAGGAGCAATGCAAAAATGTTCATTCTTACCATACTATTGAACATTTTACTGTAGGTCTTAGCCAAGACAGAAAAAGGCATAAAGACTGGATAGAAAGGAGAAAGATTATCCTTATTCAACAGATCACATGGCTATGTATGCAGAAAATCTCAAGAATCTACAGAATCAAAAAGTGAAGTTAGCAAGAACTTAGGGAAAAAGATTTTTAAATATAAAAATTTAAAATATATGTCTATATCCTAGGAACAAACAATTGGAAAATTTTCATTAAAAACAGTACATCTGTAATAGCACTAGAAGTATTAAACACCAAGATACTGGTCTCCACTAAAATCTATGACATAGGGCAAAGACATGATATCATCAATAAGACAACTATCTCCAAATTCCCAAATCTGACTCCTTTTTGACAAGTAACCTTAACATTCCTATTATATACAGAAGATCCCAACCATGAAGGTAAAACTGCTTCTGCCTCTGGATCTCATTCCTCAATTTTCTTTGTATCTTTGTACAATCAACTTTCTCTTTTCCTTAATGCTTAACTACTCCTTTAACTAGAGACCTACAGTGCTTACTATAAGTTAGGAACACTTTTAATTGTTTTACAAATATTAACTGTTAGTACCTTATACATTAGATACTTATTATGCTAATTTTACAGATAAACTGCTCTGTCTAGGTAATCTAGATAGTTTATGGTAGAGGAAGAATTCAAATTCAGTCTAGCTCAGAGGCTAACCATGCTATCCCGATTACCTCCATCTTTTAGAGGAGCAGTCTTCTAAGTGGGATATGTGAACCCTGTCTAGGAGTACAGAAAACAAATGGCTCACAAGGGAAAATCAGAAGGAATTGTCTGTGCATTTAACATCACCGTTTTATTTCTAATTTTTGTGTAAGCTTTAAAAGGTACACTATATTAAGTACCTGCATCAAATTCAAAAATAACTACGTTTGTTATATTATACCCTTTACTCATTGTATTAGTCTCACAGAACTAGCTTTAACAATGTACCAAAAATTAAGTGGCTTAAAACAATAAATATATTCTCTCAAAACTTTGGAGGACAAAAGTCTGAAACTAAGGCGTCAGCAGGACTATATTCTCTCAACAACTTCAGGGGAGACTCTGTTCCATGCCTTTCTCATAAGCTTCTAGTTTCTGCAATAATCCTTGGTGTTGCTTGGCTTCCAGTTGCTTACTCCAACAGAGGTCTCAATCTTCTTATGGGTCTTGTCTTTTCTTATAAAGACGCTACGCATGTAGGATTAGGGGCCCATGTTTAAGATAAAGCCATTAGGCAATTACTTCTACAAAGACTACTTCTGGGTAAGATCACACTCTGAGGCACAAGAGCTTAGGAATTCAATATATCTTTTGGGACACCCAGTTTAACCCACTGACATGTGCAGATTCAACCCCACCCCCTTTCTGTTTGGTACTGATAACTGAACCCAGGGGCCTTCACACTGAGCCACCCCTTTTAAAATTTTAAAATTCTGAGACAAGGTATCATTAAGTCACTATGCCACCCATGCGCAAGGCTAAAATTTGCAATTCTCCTCGGCTTCCCAGAGTGCTGGGATTACAGGTGTGTATCATCATGCCTAACTTCAAAACCCTTTTAAACCCACATCTTTGCGTATGACAGACCAACCATAGCATATCTAGAAAGCACACAATTGAATTATGCAGACTGCACATCTCGAGGTCAATTCATTTCTCTATATACCTGTTTGAACACGTAAGTCTATACAACTCATGATTTGAAAAAAGACTCGTTACAGAATACTACAAAGGAAAAGTTGATCAAACTTTTAGATTTCTCATGATATTCAATCTGATCTCTAATGTCGACAGGCCTCTAACTGAAGAAGAAAGGCTTGAAAAGAGAGAAATTTTTTAAAAAAGAATAGCAGTAGGTACTTATTCATATAGGTTCTTACTCTGCTCAATTTGTCCTCTGGCTGCTTTTTTAGAAAATGTTATCTCATTCTGTTATGGCAGGGTATTAAAATAAATTAAATTATGTCCTTTTCCATGGAAACCATGAACCAGAGTTACAGGGCAGGCAAAATTTATTCTAAATTGGGACCCTGCATCCACTGAAACTGTTTTTCTTTTGAAACAGGGTCTTGCCCAAACTGGCCTTGAACTCGTAGGATCACGCGATCCTCTGGCCTCAGCCTCCTGCGTAACTAGGATTATAGATATTGTGTCACTGCATCTTGCTGGAACTGTCTTCCTTGCATGGCACTGAGATAGGAAATGATGGTGGGTAAGAGACTGGTAGTGAAGGTAACTTTCAGCACCTCATGAATGAGACAGTCATACTGTCATTACATCAAGTAATTTTAAATATGTCATTCTGAAGTCAGTAACAGTGCCCCACTGAAACAGAATTAAAACTCTTAGGTGAGGTTTTAAAGCTAATTTTAAATATGTCATCCTGAAAGTCAGTAACAGTGCCTCACTGAAACAGAATTAAAACTCTTAGGTGAGGTTTTAAAGCTAGCCTCAACATAGTGAGTTGATATGAACTTACTGGACTGTCTCTTTAAAAATTTTGTTTCATTTACCATAAGGAGTGATTATATTCACCTTATTGCTTCTTCTGTGTTTCAGTTACATTATTAAATAAATATCTGTGCACTAACTGGAATCCCTGTGGCATTTTGTGTCTAACTCCTTTTATCTGACATAATCCTTTCAAGGCCCTTCCATGCTGTCATACTTCGTGTTTTATAATCACTCCTTCACATGTTTAAAATCTATTGCAGCAACATATCCCATTTTATTTATCCCTTCACCATTTGATGGACAGATGAGTTGTTTCCACTAATGGTTAATGCTTATAAGTACATTTGTATTTGTATACAAGCTTTTGTGTGGACCTATTTCTCTTGGGTCTAGACCTAGGGGTGAAACTGCTGGGCTCCATGGTAACATATTTGACTTTTTGAGGATTAGCAAACTTTTCCAAAGTGGATAGGCCATTTTATATCTCTATAACAATAAAAAAGGATTCCAGTTTTTCCATATCCTCACCAACATTTGGTAGTGCCTTTTTGAATATAGACATCTAGTGAGTGTGCAGTATTTTATTATGATTTACAATGTTCAGCTACTTTTCACACTATTCACCTTTAAATGTCACAGTAATAGCTATCCATCACAAAAGGACAAAGAACACTGCTGATTCAACAGTAGAGTTCAACTAGCATCCAAGTATGTTAAGATGACATACTTGGAATCCAAATATGATTTACATTAAGATGTGTAACATGCTACTTCTAATGATCATTAGATTATCTATTGCTCTTGATGGCATAAATATGATTAGCCATAAATATGATTAGCTTCAGCAGAAGCTCCTCTGCCTAGGCATCTTAAAAAAATGGAAGGATTCAAAAAGCCTCCTTTTTCCCTGCCAACATTAACCTATTTAAAAATAATTTAGATTATCATAATTGCAGAATGTGTTACTGTAAGATATGCAGAAAGGCTGATGATAGAATTTGCTGAGATGCCACATTAAACTGTCCAATCCTTAAAGTATGGACACAACAGAATGAATCAAAGTAGACAATTTCAATAACATCAAAGTGATTTCACTGATCTATTACAATCCAGAACTCACTACATATTAAAATAAAGAAGCACTAAAAAGCTGATCCCCACCCATCACTCTCAAATTCCTCTGAAAACTTGTTATTAGGCTAATTATAGTCTTTTATCACAAAAATTACTTGAAGGATAATAAAAATTAACCGTAAAAGTATGGAATACTTACTAATGAATAAAAGCATGTGAATATTATCAGTTTTCATTCACTCTAATGAGAAAAAAGTCATCGATTATTCTGCAGAGAAGAATTCTGCAGTTAGTGACAACACAACCCACTTCGATGGTTCAGATATTTAAATGAAGATTGAAGATTCTTTTTTTTGGTGTATTTCTAACTTCTCTGTATTTAAGAGGGACAACTGTTGTGAGTTTCAAACAATAAAAGAAAGGCACAGAAGCCCTACTGTATCTGCAGAGGACTGATTTTAGAATCCTCTTCAGATAATGAAAACCTGCAGATGCTCAAGACCCATATATAAAATGGCACAGTAAATACTATACACATAGCTGTTATATTATACTGTTTATGGAATAAAAACAAAGCCAAAAAATATCTTTGATAAAGATGCAATTTTTTCCTTAAATATTTTCAATCTGTGGCTGGTTGAATCTAAGAATTTGGAAACTGCAGGTATGGAGGGCTGACTATATATCTGATCACTAAGGAATTTTACAAGGTATCTTTTCTTACCTGTGTCCATACTTTGGTTCAACTGTTGATCACTTGTTTCCCCATCTTCACTGATATATCCAGGTGGTGGCGTTTCTACAAAAGTTTAGGACAAATTACATATAGGTGTGATATAATTTCACTACTTTTTCTCCCAGCTACTAAATATAACCAACTAATCACTCCAAATAACAAGAATGCATATAACATTACTATAAAAAGAAATACTGGACTAAGGGCTTATAATTCAGGTTTTTGACCCAAATTCTGCAGGTGAATACTTAAATTCTACTTGTTATACAATCCAACTTATTTATTTATCTAGCTCTTTCTGTATGTACATATTCAGGGCCAAGAGCCAAAAATGCAACTTCAAAGATGCCTCAGTTCTCAATAGGCTTCAAAGACCTTAGTACCCTGCAATTTTTTTTCAACTAATGGATATCATGGATAGGTATAGGAAATTAAAGAACACAGACACATACACGCAGATTTCAGACTATAAAGAGTAACACAGGCTTACATCTTACACTGAGTTTTATAAGGCAAATTACAGTCATATGGTTCAGGACTAGTCTGGCCTGAATTCTACCTAAAATCTATTTTTCCAGGGATTTCCAACTTGTAAATTCTAAGTATTTGAAGCAGAAAATTCAAGTATAAACTACTGCATGAAAGAGGCATTAACAGACCCTGAAAATAAACGTTAGCATTCTAATGTGTCATTTCCAACACGTTTTCTGAATAAAATGTTTATGTTCGGGTGGCATATGAACAGCCGAATAAGCTTCACAGAAAATAAAAACATCACACAATTTCATCACTTGTAATTCTAAAGAGGAAAAATAAGTTTAAAAGATCTTCAACAGTTTAGCACTTGTGTTGCTGAATAGTTTAGGGCAACTCAAGATAATGCAGACAGATATAAAAAGGATTTTGTCATTACCGAACGGTTGGGAGGGAAGATGTGGTTCAGAGACTCCCTCACTATCCATTTAAATCTACCTTCCATACCCTCATCATAGCTTTTAACGTATATATCAAACTTTTCATTTGTGTCAGTACCCCAAAATCTTTACTACTGAAATTTCAAGAAAATACCTTCATATACTAAAACAATAATAACACACAAAAAATCCATATCATTTTGCACTATTTTAAAGGATAAAGCTAATAAAATTAAACAGAAGTAAGCATTGCTAGTTTGCCAATTTCTCAAAGATCTTAAGCAGAAAAGACTCAGTATTTTTTCTTCAGTGGTTAGAGTGCCTGCCTTGTAAGCACAAGACCCTGAGTTCGATCCCCGGTACCAAAAAAAATTTTTTTTTTCTTTTTGTGGTACCAGGCAGCAACAGTACCCAGCGCCTTCACACTGAGCTACATCCCTAGTCTTTTTTTATATTTTTTATTTTTTATTTTTTATTTTGAGACAGGGTCTTCCAAAGTTGCCCAGGCTGGACTCACAACTTGAGATCTTCCTGCCTTGGCCTCCAGGACTGCTGGGATGACAAGTATGCACCATTATATCCAGATCAAAAATACTCGACTTTAAGACACAGTATCTTACTGTGTTTCTTTATTTTTCTCTATTCCTCATCTATAAATAAATTATAAAGTTATCAGTATTTTAGAAAAACTAAAAAAGTTCAAATTTCTTTTCAGGTGGAACAAAAAGTGAATTCTTTGACTCACTGCCACTTGGAGCTGGATAAAGTCCAACAGTCCAGCAAAGCCAACAGGTATGATTAACTCCTGATTTTCTGTTTTATATATCTAAATAAGTGAAGGAATATAAAAGAACTGAAAAAATAATCCCAAACATTTTCAGGTGTGAAGGCCACAAAAATTTTGAGTAATGCTGTTAGAAATAATTATCAGGCATGTATCTTATAAAACTGTACACTTACACTTTAGTTTGCTAGTACTGTTTAATAACAGTAATTCTGACATCAGAAACTTAAAATGCCTTCATGCCTCTTCTCACACACACACTCCCATTCCCGGCCACCCCACACCCCCATAATGGACACTGAACCCAGGACCCTGGCACTGAGCTACATCCACAGCCCATCCCCCATTTTTTCTGAGGCTGAGTCTCAATGAATTGCTAAATTGTCCAGGCTGGGTTTGGATTTGTGTCCCTCCTACCTCCGCCTCTCTCAAAGTACTGGGATTACACATATGCACTACCTCCCCTGGCTCTCAGGTTTATGAAAAGAAAGACTGATCTCTTCTATCCAAGAAATACCTTGTTGCTTTACTTTGCTTCCCCCCTCATCCTCTTCACCATAGTCTACCCACCCTCTTTCCTTCTAACTTCTCAAAAATTTTATTATTTACCAGCAACCTAAAAAGCAGCATTTAAATTCAGCAGTGATGGTGCTTGCCTATAATCCTAGCACTCAGGGAGGCTGAGGCAGAAGAACAACCTTGTGCCCAGCTTGGCCAATTTAGGGAGATCTTATCTCAAAATGAAAAAAAAGCTGAGGATGTCTGAAGGCCCTGGGTTCAATTCCTAGTACAAAAACTAAAAAAAGCAAAACAAAACACTAAAAACAAACAAAAAATCCAACAGCTCTGAGTCCTCGTTTGGAATAAAGCAGCAGTCAAAGAACTTGAAACAATCAGAAACCACTTCCCATCTGTAAAACTAGGTTCTTTTACGAAACAAAACGAAACTTGTGCTTGTATTTTAAAAATTGTCTTTGGTGAACAAGCATTGTTTTCATAATAAAGAAGTATCTTTTAATGTACTTAAAACTCTTAGATTCCTTACATATTTTAGTTATAACAGGAGAATACAGCAACATTAGATAAGAGGGAAAAAACTGACACATTAAAAATCCAGCATGCAGCTTAACCTCCTTTCTGCTAGGGGAAAAAAACAAAGGAAAACACACAAGAAAAGTAACAAAATATAAGCTGTTATCCTAAAAAATAGTAAAAACTAAAAAACTAAAAGGGAAGGTATTATATTGTGATATATTGCTGGGTCACATAATATAATTTCTCATCAAGAGCTACTGAGGTCCATGAGAAACAGAACTAAAATAAAAGTTCTCTGATTTTCAGAATAACTAAGTGTTGCTCCATCCACAGGACTAAAATAGTATATCGCTTATTGTGTTAACATATTCCTGCCCACTTGAAACACCATGGTACACACATGACTGTCCCTTTGGGCAGCAAATTCAAGCAACTGACTACCTTCAGTCAGTCCATTTATAGACTTTTAAAATTTTTATTAGTAAAAAGACCAATAAAAGTGATTAGATCCATTTGTACCACCAGTGCTACAAGCCACCCAATGGGACAAGCTGGTGGGACAACTGAATTCAAATCAGAGCTGCCTTGCAGTGAGACGTAAGAATTACAGCCCAGTCATGAACGTATTAAAAATGTTACACTTAAAAAAAAAAAGTTAACATTTATCTTAAATACTATCGAATTCCCTAAGAAAAAGTGGTTATTTGGTAGATTTTTTAGCTATATTTGTTTCGGGAATATTTTTTCTTGTACTATTTATTTTATTCACATTCTGCTTCTTTCTCAGATTCCACAACTAAGACAAACTAAGATCATCTCTGCTTCTCAAAGCTAGTTCAAAAGAAAATACGATATAAAGTAAAACTTCTCTCCAAACAAAACTATTTATTGTACTAGGTTTATACTGTTTACAAAACAATTACCCATTATATCAAACTTTTCTATCCTAAACCCAGGAGCATTTTTATAAAGTGAAACCACAATTTATTAATGTTTGAATGCTTGTCACAGAATTTTTATCTCAAGCTTCAGTAGATTCAGAAAGCAAAAATACCTGGGATGTAATTACTCTGTGGCTCAATTCCTGCTGGGAAATTAGTGTTTTCTGGAATGGAGTGGGTATAATCATCCAGAGGTGGTAGTTCTGTTAGAATCTCAGTGTGCCGTGGCACTAATACCGGAGGCAAAACTATAAGAGTTAAAAGAGACCAGAGTTAGCAGCAAGGAGCAAACCAGGGGTGGGAGGAAGCTTTATTAAAACTTTTTTTACAAGAAAGAAGGCAGCAGCTTAGCTGTTAAAGGTTAAGGTCCACCCATTTGAAATTATACTGGTTAGAGAGAAACTGATAATCTGATTGCAGCTTTAACTTATAAAGTTGACCATCTAAATTTCCAACTTTGCATTTATACTTTTGGAGATAATGAGACCTTGTTTTATATTACCATAGAAGTTCATAAATCTCTATTAGAAAACTCGAAGAAAGATTCTTCTTGATTTATGAAGTCAGATTTAGGAAATTTTTCTAAAAATATAGTTTCTAAAAAAAAATTCAAGCATACAGCTAATTAAATGAAAAGTCTTACTATTAAGTGATTTATATATAAATGTTGTCATTACTTCTGAAAGCTCTCAAAAAGCAAAATGTAGAAAATGAGTACTGAACAGAGTTGTGCAGAGATCTATTGGTTTTGCTATAAAGAAGTCAGCAAACCTGTGGGATTTCCTGAACATATACCTGGATGTCAAATAGTATACTGTCAAAGAAACTGATTATCTTTCTCTCTAAGATACATTTTGGTATTAAAAAACAAAGAGGTATTTTTAATTTTTAACTACCAAATATGCTTGATTTAAAATAATTTGTTAGAACTTTATACTAAAATTTCACTGGGTGACAAGACTACCCAAATATCACTTAAATTTAGGCATTTAATATGAAACCAGGAAAAATTTCTGCAGCTGTCCTACCTGGTGTCTCAACTCTCTGATAGTGGTAAGGGTTTACACATACTTCATCCTTTTTTAAATTAAAAGCATATTCGCAGTTTTCAATTGCCTTGAGTTCATGATGACTGTGAAGATCAGGCCAGCGCCATAACCGACAATATATAACATGTGGCAATCCTTTTCGATGTGAAACCTGAAGACGACCATCAAGAGACCTATTGGGAAACAAGGGCAAAAGAAAGAAATAAACTTTAAAAAAATAAATAGTCAAATGGGCTAAAGTAATACACTTAGAGAATAAAGAAAGGAATGACAGTCATTTAGTTAGTTTTAGAAAGAACCAGGAAGAAAAGCGTTCTCTTTAAGGATCTGATAAAATAAGCAGCAGCACTAGCAGATGTTTCCCAACAATATGCTACATAAATGACTCAAATGCCAATGAAAGGCTAACCACTTGGGGAAAATTCATCTTTTAAAAAGAATATCATATGGTTATACTTGGTAAACTGTCAACGTCTTTAGTAAGTCAAACTCTTTTAGAGATGCTTCAAAGAGCCTTAGTTCTGTAGGTAACTTAATAGTCAAAAAAGAAAAGGAAGTAGTGTGGAGAATGATAAATATCAACAATGACGTGATAGTACCTTACTCAGACTAATATAACTCATTATTCAGCTGTCACCATTTTGATAACTGAGGTATATTTACATAGCTCACACATAAATGCAGGTGGTGATGAATATGAGAGATGAAACGGACAAATACCAATATACTTAAAGAGATGAGATGATTTTTTTAAAAAGGTAACATAAAAATGAGTTAGCCTATTGTCGTGATATAAGGAGTTCAGTAAATAACTATGTATTAGTATATATACATGAAATTTAGCAAAAACTGGTCATGTATTTTCTTTAAAATTAGGCCAACAGATTAAACTAAAGTTGAACTATAATGAGAATATTGTTATCAAAGTCCTTATCCTTTAGGGGATTCAACTTAAATAAGATTCAAAATTAGACTGCATTGATCAAAACATCAGTTGAAACATTTAATATATTTTTAATATTGGCAAGCACATAGTTTAAATGCTATGCCTTATTTTACATTAAGGAAACATCCTAGGCAAAATTATACTAAGCAACCCAGTAGAGGTGTTCCAAAACAACCCCCCTCCCACAAGATCTCTGGGATTGACAGAGGGCAGAATATTCACCTGGTTTGTTCAGAGAAGCTGTAAAGGCCTGTTGTATCCCACTGATCTATCGTATTTGGTGTACTCAGTCCCCAAATTTCAGAGCAAGTGCTGTGCATAAATTGAAAAACAAAAAATTGATGTGAACATGGAAGCATGGTTATTCAAAATACCATGATGTAAAACATGGAGAATGTACAGAATACTTCCTTCACCCAGAAAATATACATTACTTCATTTTTTCACAGGCATTTAATGCTAGTTACTATATTTTCTATATGAAGGAAGCCAATAAAATGGAACATGTGACTCCAGATAAGTTATGATTATGTTTTCAAAATGTGAACACCAATGTTCTCTGGCTTAATGAAATCATATCTACAGTATCTTTTCCATTTCCTCAGAACGAAAGACCTAATACCTATGCCATTAACCTTACTAAAATGCTTCATTTTATCAATTTTTTAGAAATTTAAAAACATCTCGATTGGCATTTTTAGTACAGGAAAATTCCAATTAAAAAACACATACCTACAGTTAAGATTTTCGGGTTATTTGGCTGCAATACTTATATATTCAGTTTCAATGAAAATGACTCTTGCTTTCTTATCACTATAAAGAATAAAGAGATTTTGGAGTCATTCTGAAATAGCACACCACCTTAAAATTTTTCTACCATATTTTTTTGTAGAACATGGGCAGTCCAGCGATAATTCTCCCTATTTTCCCTGTCACTACTTATTTCAAAGTAATTTCTGGTCTTGTGGGAGAAGGAAGAGTTTAAAGGGAACTTTTGGAATGGAACTTTTGGCTGCAAATGTCTCTCAAGTCCGAAGCCACATTTGTAAAATTAAATTAGTCAAAAGGCAAAAAATTCAATTCTATTTCTCACAGACTACAAAACCATCAAAAGTTCAAAGAAGAAGAAGAAGAAACATTTCAAAACAACCTCTGAAAATAAATACTTGATTAAACTCAGAATTTACATACTGCTACTAATCTACCTGCCATCAACACTTCGAAGAGCAATGATGAAAATGCTGACTGACTGTGCCTGGACAACACAGTTCTTTCTGTATGCTGGGCTACAAGTCTCGTACCCAGCCTCCCATCTGCAGGAAAGTCATGCCTTGTTTTAAAGGCTAAAATAAATGGATGATTAAAAACAAACAAACAACAACAAAAAAACACATTCAGAAATCCTCCTGCTTTGAGACATTTTAGATCCTTTTTTTAGGGTACAAAATTATCAGACTATAAAAGTCACAAAAAGCTAAAAAACTGGAGGGTATCTAGATAACTTAGACCTTTCCTTTTCGCAAACATGTGACATAAATTGTTCCTTTAAAGATACTTATCAAATACAAGTATCTACTGGAAACATACAGCACAGTATACCTAAATTCTACAGTCCTGTGAATCTAAGGAAGAAAAAGTATACAAGTGATTCTTTTTTTCTTTGAAAATAATTTAAGAAAATGATTAACGAAAGCATAGATCAGAGGCTATTCTGTTGCTATAATTCTAGAAAGAGTATTTCACTTGAGGTCTGCTAGGACTAACATTAAGAACTAGAACCTAAATTAGAGCTTAAATTGTGCTCTATTTAAGCCTTGAAATAAACCAAAGAATAACGGTAGTTGTTAAGAATATGCACTCAATCTAGAAGCAAAGGGCCCCAAACTTTTAAGTACAATTTAGTCACTTTCCAAGTGCTATCCTGGGGTATATTTAAACCTCAATTCTACTTTTTATTATAATACCTCCCTCACAAAGTTCAAAGATTTACTTTTAAATATTAAATTTGCCACTAAGTTTGTAAAGTCTTTACTTGTCTTTATAAGAAAAAGTATTTATAAAAAGAACCTAATTAAAAAAACATGCAAAACTAGAATAAATGCAATTATAAATGTCAAAATTATACAAAGAAACATCCAAACAAAATTAAAAATAAAAGTACACTAAGCAAAGAGAAAAAGACATGTCCTCTGGACAAGACACTTTAACATAGAGACACCAAATCTACCAAATTTATATATCTGATGCAATCTCAATTAAAAAAAAAAACCACTTTTTTAGATCCTGACAAAATTACTCCAAGTAAAACACATCAAAATAAATAAGTATGACTAAGAAAACTCTGAGAAGAGCAGAGACATGGTCTACCAGATTCTGAAACATATTATAAATTTTCAATTAAAAAAATATCCAATTAGCAAAGGACAGAGTAGGAGTTCTGCTTCTAATAATGGGGCAGTGGCCTCAATTAGATAAACTTTCAATTAGATATCAATAAAAAACTCTGACCCAAATACAATGATTAATTACTTGTATAAAGTAGAGAAAACCAGAAAGAGATAACAATTAAAGAGGTATCAACCTGTGGAAAAAGAAAATTACACTGTGTAAGAAGCTGCATTTCCACGGTTTTGTACCTGAGGACACTTCCCAGTCTGAGCTAAGTAGACCAACCAGAATTCAAGCAGAAAACTTCTAAATGTAAAAAAAAAGGAATTATGGAGAGAGCAATCAAAATATGACTATGAGCTCTGCTTATATCCTTGAATGAAACTCTAAAACTACACACAGACAGACTCTAGGATTCTGCTGAAATCGGCATGTAGAAGGATGAAAGAACTAAGATTTCATCTGTCCCATATTGCAGAGGAAAACAGTTCTGATTCTGAGGCCACACAAAACTACCTGCTAGAACAAATATATGAAACACTCTTCAGAGGAAGATAACAGAATTCAGAGTCTCTACAACATTTCATCTCAAATATCCAGTATATGGCCAAAAATAACCAAATGTGAATAAATAAGAAATGTTACCCTTAGTCAAAATTTAAAAATAGGATTAGACTCCAAGATGAGCTACCAGACAAGGCTTTTAAAATATTATTAGTATGTTTATTAACTTAATGAACAGATCAGGAATCTTAGCTGAGCAACAGAAACTATTAAAATGAATCAAACAGAAATACTGGAACTGTAAACAACAAACTGAAAATTAACCTCGTGGTTAAAGGCAAACAAGTCAGTGATTTTTAAGATTAATTAACAGAAATTACCTAATCAGAAGAATTGAAATAAAAAAGACCAATGAACAAAATGAACAATCTCAG
Organism: Hystrix cristata; assembly: GCA_004026905.1. Classification (NCBI taxonomy): domain Eukaryota; kingdom Metazoa; phylum Chordata; class Mammalia; order Rodentia; family Hystricidae; genus Hystrix; species Hystrix cristata. The sequence goes on from PVJO010004692.1 coordinate 88,017, forward strand.
TAACATGCAATTTCAGACACAGAAAACAGACTAGAAAAAATATTTAAAATAATACTAGAAGAAAAGAAGAAAACAGCTGAGCACTTTTCAACTTAATAAAAAACTAAATTATACATTTAGTTTCAATTTCAACTAAATTTATACATTCAACAAGTTCAGTGATCACAAATAAGAAAAAAAATCATACTCAGGTAAATCACAGTCAAATTGCTAAAGGTAAGAAAACTGCAGAAGCTGTGAGAAAGGCAAAAATTTGAGGCCTGACCAATTCCACTCAAACCCTTCCACTGTGATTTGACCACTCTATCTAGCAGCCTAAGGCAGTGGCCCTCGGACAATTCACCCACTTTGAGTTCCTATCTGTAAAAGCTGAAGGCTACCAAGAGAAGTTACCACTTGTTCCACCTAACACCTACTGAAAAACCACAGTCCTCCCTGTTTTAGAGCAATTATACTACAAATCTTTCTACTCTCTTTGAGAGATACACTTATCTCTTACAAATCAGGAGAGTTTTTCTCAAAGACCTGAGAGTCATTCTTTTGAGAAATAATTATCAGGAAGGCCTCTGTCTCCCAAACTAAGGGAGGGTAGAAACCTAACTTTAATAAACATCAGCACATACAGATAAACCCAATCCCCTTGACACTAAATAGCCATTACTGCCTTTTGTAAATTTTCACATCCCGAACTGCCTGAGCCCAGTCTCTCTACTCCCTCATTCTCCATTTAATGCCCAGTCATCACTATCTAAGTCAGAATTGAACTCAACCATTCCTTCATGGCAGTAGTAGTTACTGAATAAAATCTGTTTTTACTGCCTCTGATTCACATCTACTTCATGTATCTTCAGCAGCAGAACAATCCTTTAAATGCAGAGACATAAATACTAACAACCATCAGAAACCACCGAAGTCAGAAGACAACAGAATATTCTCACAGAACTGAAAGGGAAAAAAAATCTCTTAACTTAGAAATCTATAACCAACAATGGTATCCTTTGTAAGAGAAATAAAACCAAATGCATGTGCAAATAAAAACTGAGAGAAGTTGTTTCTAACAGTCTAATAGACTTCGCAGAAAGGACAGGCTAAAAGAAAGTTCTTTGGGATGACAAGAAATAACAGATGAAAGCAAAAGACACAGAGAGAGAGAGAGAGAAATCTATAAAAGAGAATAAATTACAGCAAAAACTAACTCCAAAAATATGGGGATATAACTCATATAACAGTAGTGCAAGCAACAGAAAGTATAAAAGCAACTACTATACTGTTACAAAGCTAAGGATACATATCATAGTCTGCAAAGTCATCAGTCACCAAAATTTAAAAGGCAAAGAGATACAACTAAAAGGTTTATAGAAAATTAAAATGAAGTATTAGAAAAATATAATTCCAAAAATGGCACAAAAGAAAAGCAAAAACGATATACAGACAGTAATAGAAAACAAAGAGTAAAGTGATAGACTTAAATAAAATCATAGTGATAGTAACATTAAACATAATAAATATACCACATACTCTAATAAAAGGTAAAGATTTGTCAGAATGAATACAAGATGTAAAATGTCCACAAAAATATAAATTTAAATAAAGACATAGATAAGTTAGAAATATAAGAATGTCAACTGTCCATGCAGGCATCAAGTTTAATAAAGCAGATGATACTATAATAATAAGACTTTGAGACTATTACCAGAGGTAAAAAGACATTTCAATAAAAGGATCAATTCATCGTAAGACATTAATAATCCTGTATGCATTGAAAAACAAAGTTGCAGCATAAATAAAGGCTGGAGATGTACCTCAGTGGTAGGGTGCTTGCCAAGCATGTATGAGGCATGTGGAGTTTCATTCCCAGCGACATGAAAGGGAAAAAAAGGTACAAAATATATGTGGCAAAGAACAGAAAGATTTAGAGGATGATGAGCAAATCAGTAATTCTCTGGGCAGTAACAGTACTCTCAAACATGTATCATAAAAAGGCTATACAGTATTAATCAACCACTTTGATCTGATTTTTATAGAATTCTCATTAAGTGTACATGAAATATTTACAAATACATACCACATGCTGGTGCCATAAAAAGTTAATGAATTTCAGAATAAACAATACTCATCTAAATAACTTATGAGTCACAGAATATATCACAGAATAAATCAGAAAATACTTTATATGATAATGACTGCAATATTTAAAAATCTGAGGATGAATCTAAAATAGTTCTTAAAGGTCTGCTGATCAAGAGAAGGTGAACACTGAAGACTTAACACTAAATGAATCCATTTACATGTAATTCACCAGGGGCAAAACACAATGAAAATGAAAACAAGTTCAAACACTAGCTGGTTCCAGAACCACTGGAAAAGAGTGTGAAAGAATTTTCTGGGTAACTGAAATGTTCTATATGATCCACTGTCATATTCATTGTCAAATCTTGAACATAAGATTCATGTACTTCACCATCAAACAAATAAAAAGCAAAGAAAACTCATAAAAGAACTCAAGTAAAAACCAGACGTACCAATAAAAATTCATCTAACTTGATGCTGCTGATAAAGACTCCTTGTAAACTGATATGAAAAGGTCTCTAAAATATCGTATTAAGCAAAAAAAGAAGCACAGAACAGTATGCATAGTATGCTATGTTGTGTTGAAAAGAGAATGGATATAAAATGCTCCACAAATACTTGCTAATATACAAATAAAGACATCCCCTATGAACAGTAGTTGCTTGTAGTAGGGACAGGCAGGAAAAGGAGACCTTTCAGTGTATCTTTGTACATATGCAAGATGTGTATTTTGTATATATACGTGAACATATTTATTTTTAAACTATGTGACTGCGCCACCTTTAGCAAAATTAAATAAATGAAACAAATGAAAATAGTGCTGCAGAATTAAGTGGAAGTCAGTGTCATCTTGACATTTCCATAAAAAGGTGTACTTCTAACCTTAGAAAACTAAGCATGAGAACAAACTGTTGTTTCCTATTTCATGTCATGTCAAGCTCATTTTGCACATTACTACAGAGGACAGCAACAACATACCAGTCCTGGGTTCTGTTCATTCCTTTCTGACACAATGTCCTCACTAATATGAGCTTTTGCTACCAGTTTTCTTCCTTATATATTTATGTCAACTACCCCTTCCAAGCTATCTTTTGACTTTAACACTATTTCTTGACTATACCTAGGAAACCAGCCAATTCTTTTTTTTTTTTTTTGGTTGCAAATAGGGAGGGTTGGGTGAATGGAAGGGAGGGGAGGGGAAGGGGGGAAGAGGGGGGAAAACCAAGATGTATCAGGTACAGGTACAAAATTACCATGTTGATTATGATCATTATGTATACAATGTACCAATATATGTTCTTGGTAAAAATAATAAAAAAATAAAAATAAAATAAAAAAAGAAACCAGCCAACTCTTAAGAGTTTCTTCGGGGAGTTTACACCAGGCAGTTTTCATCCTCACTCTTCCTTACAGATTGATTCCTTAGACAGACTGATTCATATTGTACTTCCCTGTGTAACCCTGAGCTTCCAGAGGACTTTGTATACTCCCACACAGCAAACAAGGTATCTGGTGTTTAATTAATATTTTTTCACAGCAGAGAAACTGAATTACACTATTTCTTGTCACACTCAATCATAAAATAGGGAAAATAGATGGCTCAGATTTTCAATTCATTAATAAGGAATGTGAGTTATAACTGCCATTATGGCCAATTCCTAAAAAATACTACAAGATGTTAATGTAGAAAAATTGAAAGAAGCACTGATTACAGTACTATATAAAAGGTCTTTTATATATTCAATAAATCTAAGATGTTATCCACTTTAAAATGCAACACTTTGTGTAACACTTAAAAGGAAAAATCACTTCCAATTTTATCCACAAGAGACACCAAAGTGCAAAAATGTACATCTAAGAATCAATGGACTATTTAACAACAATCACATTCATAACTTAGCTATTATATGTCAAGTACTGCGTAAGATTTTAAATGTATTATGGACCCCATAGCAACCTGCAAGCTGTGTCATAGTATCAATCATTCATTAAATCTGTTAGCTAGAATTTTGTTGGATATACAAAGGAATATAAATTGGTCTTTTAATAAGCATAAGTTTACACCAAATTATGTTTCTATGCATTTAAACAATAATTAAGGAATGTCTACAAGAAATGTCTGTACAGCACTCGAGTGTAAAAACAGGCACCTGCACAACAAGCAAGCAGTTTGCAAGTAGTAAAGATAACGAAGAGTATAGCTGAAAATGTTAAACTAATAAAAGCACTTACTATGTGAGATCAATAACACAGCCTAAAGAACAGTTCAGTTTTTTATTTGTTTTTGTTTTATGGTGCTAGACTGAAAGTTTTATTATTTTAACAATAGCAATATCTCAAACACATTAGCTAAACATTTCAAACTAAATCTGTTAGACCACCTTACCTTCAAGACATTTATAAAACTCTTAAGTACTGAAAAATATCATGCAAAAGTGAAAATTGGTCTCATAAATTCCACCTGACCAAAATTTCATACTGCTTACTAATGCAATTAACATAGAATATTACGATGTGTTGAAATACAATGTAACAGACCATAAACTACCATCAATAATGGTCCTGCAACAACACACGGATGAGCAAAGCATGCTTGTGTTATCTCTCATACAGAATCCCATGATTTATTGTATGAAACACAACTTCTCAACAGAAATAATAGCCTATCAATTACTTAACTCACTTGCATACCTAGATTGAATATAAAAGATGCAGGGAAGAGAACATGACAACTATTAAAAAATCACAGGACACTAGTTGGGCTTGGTGCACACACCTGTAACTGCAGCTACTTACAGGCTGAGGTAGGAGAGTTCTAAATTCAAGGGCAATCTGGGCAATCTGGGCAATTTCTGAGACCCTTTCTCAAAAATAAAAAAATAAAAAGAGCTGCAATGTAGCTCAGTGGTACAGCACTTGCTTGCCTAGCATGTGTGAGGCCCTGGGTTCAATCACCAGTATCATAGGTTGTATGTGTATGGCGGGGGGGGGGGGGGTGTCCTAAGGACACAAATACACCAACCATATTTGTTAGAATACAGAATATTAGTTGATCATTGGATTAACTAAATCACTTGGCAGTGAACTTGTAAGAAATCCTTATCAAATTTCCTTACTAATCATTTTTGTAGTAAATATGAGTAAAATTAACACATTAAAGGTTTCTTTCATCTAAGAATAAAATGATCTTCAAAAACTAAAATAAAATTTTAAATGTAGTCTACACTTCACAAATTATATCCAAGCATATATATTTTTTTTTCAAGCATATATATTTTACACACTCATCTAAATAAACATTTTGCATTTTGGTTCTACCATCCACTGACAATGTATATTTGTATTAATTATTACACTTTTTATTAAGAACATGTATATTTACTTACATAATTGTTAATTAGGACATAAAAGAGAAGCAATAAGAACTAAGTTCAAGAAAACACTGACTTCAGGTAAAAAAAAAAAAAGGACCCATTTCACAGAATCTCATAAATCTTTAAGCTGGCTTTACTTTTCTGTCGTATCTGTATGATTTACGACATTTAAACAACCAATGTCAAAAGTAATCAATCTCATCACTGTACTAACTTATTTTCATGGTCTTCTTGAATAAAGAGTATGTTTCTTCTACAGATCAAAAAGGGTTAAGAATCAAGGTTGTACTTGTGGAAAGATTAAAGCATGCTGATCACTGAGTAAAATTAAAGGCATTAATAAATTAGTAAAATACTATCAACAAAAGGAATTTTACTTGAAGCTCCAGCTCTGGATGATTGACATGTATTATATACTCATATAATATGGACTTCTAGGGAATAATTTGTAACTAACTATGCATCCACAATTATTTCTACTTTACAACAGAATAATGCTTTTATTTTTATATATAACTAGCAAGGACAAAGTTTATATTTTAAACAACTCAGGAATCAAAGATTAGTCACTGTAATACAAAGAAGTTCCAGTAATACAGTACTGTTCATACTGTATCTGTGCACACCATTATCACTACAGATGGGGATAAGAATTGGGTAACAAGAAAACGTCTGCCTCCACAGCATTTCACCTTCATTCTACCACCAAGAAAGGTACTTTAGAACCCTGTCCTTAAGAACCACCTTGTTCTTGACAAATTAGCACAGGATACAAATGAACAATTAAGAAGTTTTCACTGATTATAGAAGACTTACTCAAGGGTTCCCCGTACTTACTCATTTGCTATGTAGCTGGCATTATTCACATTACACACATTATCTAATTCATACCCATTACCAACTCTATGCTATGAATTAGTATTACCAATCAATTCCAAAAAAGGAAAAGAAACTTGAGTAATTGAATAATCAAACATCACAGAGTTAATGTGGTAAGACTCAGGGTTCAAACTACTTAAAATCCCAAGTTCTAGCCAGGCATGGTGGGTCATGCCTATAACCCCAGCACTCTGGGAGGCTAGGGCAGGAGGATCACAAGTTCCAGCCCATAAGGGCAATTTAGTAACTTACTGAGACCCTTGAAAAGGGCTGTAGACTAGTGTGAGGGTCCTGAGTTGAATCCCCAGTAACACATACACACACATCCAAATTCTTCAGGGCACATTTCTGCATAATAATGGTTTAACTCGGTGGCTTCAAACTTCTACACGACAGGAAAATTTTTCTCAAGAAATGCAAGTATTACTGAAAGATGTATGACAGATTAACATCTAATTATAAATTTTTTTTTAATTTTTATTTTTACCAAGAACATGTATTGGTACATTGTATATATAATGATCATAATCAACATGTACAGGTAATTATAAATGTTTAAATATCATTCACTTATACCATCAAAAACAATATGACTGTTTTGATTAAACTAACATTCTTAATTGATTAATGAGAGTTCTTTGTCTCAAAATCTCAGTTTTTTCCTGTTTTGATTTGCTTGCAAAATGTAGGCAAATGATTGCAAATTATAATTCTTTAAATTGCTGTATTTTCAAATGCAAATAACTAATCTCTCGACAATTTGAGATATTCTTGAACAAAACTAATGGAAAACTACAAAAGAAACAGCCAGAAATTTGTTTCAAAAGGTGAATCACCAATAATGGCTGCTGAGCCTTACATTCCTTCATAATTAAGGCCTATTTTGGCAGTAATAAATCTGGAGACAGTTTAACAGATTTAACCTTCACCCTCTGCAGAAAGTTTCCAATTTTATCCAGTAGCAGTGAAATATTAAGGTCATTAAACACAAACTCAGTCACCAAATGTGTATCCTAAGATGTCAGGGTTTCATGCCAAGTTTCGAAACAAAACAGACTGTGTCTACATTCCAGGTGCCTCAAATGGACCTAGGTTTTAGTGGCTCTCACCACACTGTACTATGGTACTTTTTTACATACATAACTTTACAAGGACATACACAAAGTATAATTTTTTAAATGTATGTAATGCTGAATCTTCCTAATCAGTAACACAACACAAAAACTTCAAATCCATGTCCGGGCATGTCAGGAGTAGTTTTATTGCAAAGTCTTCAATACTTATAAAACAAGGACTCCTATGGAAAAATTTTAACTACCCGTTCCATTATGGAGTCTAGCCAAAGCCCTGTACAGCTGATTTTTAAGAATTAAGCAAACATTTTATGGGAGGACAAGTTCCAACAATTTCAAAGTAACCTCTTGGACACCTCAGTAAATGGCATCTCATCCCTATTTCTGTAACACAAAAAAACGTTGGCTAAAGTTAAATGTACCCTAAGGATATTGTACATTGCTCAATTTCCTTACTATATCCATCAACTAGATTCTACAGTTAACATTTGCTTTATCTGCTTCCTCTATCACAGATCTATCCAACTTTCCCTCTACCCACCAATCTCTCTATTTTTTGCTACGCTGCAGACAAGTCAAATTTACACTGCAGCAAGCACAGATCATAAAACTTACACAGTGGGAAATACAAATCTTAATGGTATTATTTTTTAAATTTTAACAAATGCATAAATTGTGTAACTCATAACCCTGTCAAGACCATCACTTTCGCCGTTTTCTCAGTCAATTCCTGCTGTCTGTTACACTACCCCTAGAAGTAATCAATGATCTGGTTTTTTTCCACCAGATTTAGTATCTTATGTGATATAAATATAGTAATACAGTACGTCCTCTTTTGTGTGCTTGACTCAGCACATTTTTGAGATTCACCTATATTAATATATATGATGACAGTTCATTCTTTTTACTGCTGTTGTCCATTACATGAAGAAATCACAATTTCAGTCATTCTTTCATGATGAACATCTAACCTGCTGCCAGGCTGTAACTATCATGAATAAATTTCACATACATGTGCTTTCATTTCTCCTGAGTAAACGCCTAGAAGTAAATTTCTTCAGACAATAGGCAGATGTAAATTCGGTTTATAATAAGCTGCCAGATCTTTTTCCAGAGTGGGAGTACCATGCTATATACACTCCCTCCCTCAATACACAAAAGCTCCTGCTTTCTCGATATCCTCATCATTTGGTATAGTACCTATATTAAACTTTATTTGGGGGGTTGTGCAGTAGTATTTTCTTGTAGTTTCAATTTGCATTTTCCTGATAATATCACATACCTTTTCATTTCCTTACTGGACCCTCTGTATATCTTTTCTTTCGTAAAACTTTCAAATCTTTTATCATTTTTAAAAAATTGGGCCATTTATTATTTTACTACTGAGTTATAGAAACTCCTAATAAATTCTAGACATAAACCTCTTTTGGAAATTTGTTTTGCAATTATTTTTCCCCTCTGTGACTTGCTAATTTATTTTTCTCATATTCACAAGATACTTTCAATATGGATTAAGTCTAATTTATCAACTTTCTCTCATGGTTATTGCTTTCAATATCCTTTAAAAAAAAAAAGTACTTCCAAGTCACAAATACATTCCCCCATGTTTACTTACGCAAGCTTTACAGTTTTAGCCTCTGAATGAGAACTATGATCCATCAATTTTTTTTGAATGGTGTTAAGGTGGAATTAGGCTCATTCTTCATTTGGATCTCCAGCTGTACCAGTACTTTTTAAAAAGAATTTCCTTTCCCTACTGGACTGCCCTGGCATCTCTGCTGAAAAATCAGATAACCATATTAAGTTGTTTTTGTTTTTTTTTTTTTTTGGTGGTGGTAGGGATACAACTTAGGACCCTGAGCTTGCTAGGCAAACACTCTAACCACTGAGCAAAAGCCCAACCCCCTAACCATGTAAGTTTTTATCTTATGCCATTTATGTGGTTTTTATGCCAGCATCATACTGTATGTCTTTAAATCAGGTATTTAAGTCCTCTAATTTAGTATCTTCATCAATTCTCAAAGTCAGTCATTTAGCAATGTCATTCTACAATTTTCTTGCTCTACTCTCTTGATGAAAGCACCAAGTGTATTTATATAATTGTTCCTCTGTATGCTACACATCATTTTTTACCGGCTGCTTTAAGATTTTCTCTTTATCAATTTGACTATGATGCATCTAAGTGTCATTTTCTTTATATTTTGCCTGAGTTTAAAAAAGTAATCTGATTACATTTTTGATCTTTGACTGCTGATGCTTTTCAACTCATACCTTTCTTTCTTCTCCTTCTGCCTCAAACCTGAGCAAGCTGGTAAGAAAACCCAGATACTTTCTCCTCTGGTACTGGGTAATTCCAGACCAGGCAAGTCACAGCACATGCCCAAGGGCAGAACAGTTATCTTAAACTTCAGCCCCACCCAGTAATCAACACAAAACCCCAAATCAGTCTCTTATCACTGCTCTCTCAAGTCATTTTTGGATCAATTTGGGATCTATCTTGCTTTCCCCCAGAAAGCCTCATTATGTGCTCAATAACCCTGTTCATGATCTGTTATGTGTGTGTGGTAGCACGAATCTCCCATCCAAATCAAATTTGGGGTGGGGGTCCATTCTACATATAGTTGATATTTATTAAGCACCATGTAGTAGGCACAGTACACAACACATTAAATCACTTAACCCTCTAACAATAGATAAATTAGGCAATGTTATCTCCATTGGACAAATGAGGTACTAGCAGCACAGAAATTAGAATAACATATCTAAGTTCATATAGCTAGGAAGTAGCAAGAGCAGAGACTGCATTATTAAATACTGTACTATTATTTTTCTGCTCTCTACGTAGATACTAAAAAGAAACAATATAAACATGGCAAGTTAAAGCTAAAATAATAACATTGGTATAGTGTCCCAGGAGCAAACATTTATAGAATGTGCTTAATTATAAAAACTAAAGATCTCACTATAAGAGGTATTTTTTCATGAAAGAAAATTCCTTTGGCACAGTAAATCAGTAGAGTCTCTTTCAAATTAAAATAGGAGATGAAAATAAGACTTCCACAGTCACAGTCCTTCAAGAATAAAACTGATATTCTTACTCTTCTTTGGTTTGCCACAGCCCTTCTCAGAAGCAAAAGGACAGACCAGAAGATGACTGGAAAAGTTTTTCCAGTATTTTTTACCTCCACCTTAAGTGTTACGTTGACATCCTGCTACATATTTCTACTGCCTTTGAAAAATAACAAATATCTTCCATGAACATAAAATATTCCCTGTCATTGAAAAGATTTAAATATCAATTCTAAAAATGGTTGGTTTTACTATTTCAAGCCCTTCCAAAAGTAAAAATTTTTCCTTAAAAAAAAGAACAACGAAAAGAGCTCAAAGACATCTAATAAGATTTTTTATAAGTTTATTTTCATAAGTAGTTCACAAGAATAACCTCCCTCTACAACCCTTTGTCCTCACAGGCCTAGCAAATCTGAAAACCATTTTATCCTTTCATATACATACAAAGCCATAAAAACAAGCAAAATTCTAAAAGAAAAAAGCTGGTGTGAGGGATTTAATCAGAAATCTCCTCACCTATTTCAGATCTAATTCAAGCGTTAATGATCACAGCTTCCTAAGAGCCTCAAGATGACCATTTCATAATGTTTCCATAATACCCCAAAGACAGGGCTAAATGTTAAGTTGGATTTTGAGAATAAAGACTAACCTAACACTTCCAGGAGGAGAAAATGATGGTAATAGAAGAAAATCCTTATTAAAATCATAATAAACAGTCTCAAAATAAAGCATGGCTGGACGGCTTCACAAATATCATGTGTAAATATTCTGGGTTAAGAAAAAAATGTTTCTGTTTCCTTAAAGTGGCACAGAATTCATACAGATGCATGTAACATCCTTCCATCCTCTTCATATATCCTGTTCCCAGCGATTATTAATTTGGAATACTATATACTTGAAAGGAAGATACAGATAAGACACAAAACTAGCTGGACTTGGTGAGCCCTCCCTCCACAGCCCCACTGTCACTGCCCTCCAACAAACTCCTGTCAGACTGCTACCCTTCTTTCTACATAACATCTCGAAAAGAGCCAGGCACAGTAGCACATATCTCTAATTCCAGCCATGTATTTGGAAAGCTAAGGTAGGACAATTTCAAGTTCAAGAACAGCCTAGGCAACCTAGGGAGACCCTGTCTCAAACAAGGGGGGACAGTGGATATAGTTCAGCGTTCCCTCAAAGTTTAATTCCCAGTACCTCAAATGGGGAAAAAAGAAAATTGAGATCACAAGGCCTTTCCAGCCATACCTAGAGATAAGAATTAGTTTAATTTTGCTCACTCCATCTCTCCAGGACCATCCAGGTGTCATCTTTAAGACCCCATCAGGTTCTGGACTAGCGAGAAATAAAGGTTCTGATACGACAGTAACATGGTAGTCGGCTCCTATGGAGGGTAAATGCCTAAATGCTAACTCCCTTCTTCCAGTTTACTCCAGGAACTTCTCAGGCTGCTCTGCCCGGGTCACTCTGACCCTCCAACCAAGATGGACCTCTAGGTCCTTTCAAGACAAGGCAACTTCAACTCTCCTACAAAAGTCTACTCTATTCATAGGATAATTCCTGCATCTTTGACCCATCACACTCTGAAAAGGCAGGCCATTCCTATTGTGACCTTTCTTTACTGCTACAGGGACAGCTCTAGGTGGCCTCTTACTTTTTAGGCTTTTTGGATAGAAGTCAGGTGTCAGTCTATGTATCTTTCAAGCCTAAGCAGACACATCAAACTGAGATCTGAAAACCTTCAATTTGGATGAAGGGAAGGGGAAATGTAATCATATATACTACTCCCTCCAAGGAAATTCTCATTCTGGGGTCCTTCTCCTAACTTCTTATTTATACAGCCTAAATGTGAATGACGGTTTAAGTGTAGAAACTTGTCTGCAGAAATCCTTTTTGCAAGTCTTACAGGAATGGCACAGCATCTCAATTATGAAAGTAGGTCAGTCTCATACAACCTGTTGTTCTCAGATTTTGGCTCTCTGGATAAATACTGGAAGACTTCCCATCTTAATATTCTATTACAGTTCTAGTTCCATGTAAGAATATAAGCAAGTCATAGGAGGCCAACATTCCTATTCCAACAAATAGAGGGAAAAGAAGAAAAATAGAACTTGTTTTAAAACAGTGAAGAGCTATCAAAATAATGAGACCCAGATGGACTAAAACTGAAAAAAAAATAACACTTTATAGGTGACCTGACAACTACCTGAAGATTTGGGTCATTAGAAGACTCTAAGCACACACTAAGGGACTAGGATCTGTCTGGGGTAGAAATCCTACTCAAGACAAAAACACAGTAGAACTGTCAACAATACCATAAATCTCCTTCTTTATGATAGTCATCAGATTTTAAAACTGAGGCTAATAAGCCAAACTTAACCTATCAAAGAATAGAAGTGAATTTCTCAGATTGTTTGAAAATTAGGTGACAGTGCACCATGCTTTCAAAATCGCAGGGGAGAGCCCTGCTTATAGAAGAGATACAAGCCAGTGCTAGACTAAGTCAAGTTAAAATAGCAAACCAGTCCCAACCCAGTTCGATTCCTGACTAGGTCAAAGTGATCAGCCTCCTCTCTATTTCCCTAACATAAGAAAGAACAAATACTCTTGTGATAGCATCATCAGGAACAGCTACAATTCTTTTCGTATGTGAATTTTTACATGCAACATGTGGCATACATGCAAACTTACGTGACATGTGAAGAGGCAGGAAAACATGAATGATACCAGAATGAACAAACAATAACAGAAATAGTTCAAAATATGATCTAGATTTTTGAGTGGCAGACTTTAAAGAAAACATTATAAATAAAGAAAATTCAGAAAAATAAAACAGGTAGAGAATTCAAGATAGCTGGAATTTATACCAAAGAAACACCCTGAAACTAAAACATGTATGAAGAAGTTATTAACAGCAGACTACATACAGCATAAAAATAAGATCAGGAAATTCAAAAAGCAGGTCAATAAAATATAACCAAATTCTAAAAGAAAAAAAAATTCAAATAATAGATAAGAAAAACATTTAAATGTTATCCCAAAAAGAACAGAAGACAAAGATTGTAGGATATCCAAAATTAGTGTTTTACTATTATGGTACATCTCTACAATCCACATATGGTACTACTTCAGACATTTTTGGATGCTGGTATCATTTATTTGCTTGTGATTGCAAACCACATAGGCCTGGAAGTGATCTACTACAAGACAAGAAGGGGAAGGAGTAAACAGTATGGCTAAATGTTGTCCCAAATAATTATGATCTTCCCAGAATGTACTTAGTCACATTAGAATGAAGTTGGCAAGCTGGAATAATTCCAGTTAAAATTAGAAACAGATCAAAGGTATTAAGAAGACATAATACAGTTGTGACTACACACTTTTCTCAAAGTTGAGTCTCTTCCCTGAAGCAATGTATTAAATTAATGGGACAATAAGGATGTCATTTTTTGCATCAGGAGTTTAAAATTACAAGAAATGTTTAATTTGAATATAATTCAGTAACATTATAAAGGGACAAAATTCTTAAGGCAGACAAGTATCTTCCCTGATAAAAAGAACGATAGGCTTTGAATACCAGTCCCAGAGGAAGAACTCCCTCAAAAGACCTTGTAACTGTAAACGTAAGCAGCAGATAAATGTTAAGCATCTCCCAAAATACTTTCCAAAATGTGTTTCAAGGCTCTTGAAACAGAAGTTCTTTCACAACTTACAAACAGGACATAGAGAAAATGACAAATCAAATGCTCAGTTTGATAAAACTCATCTGTTACCTATAACCTCAAAGTTCTTATTTGCACATTTATGAGTTTCACTGTTCTGACTTTACAAATCAATGTTATACATTTGAATAAACAAAATTATTCATAACACAGTGTTGACTGGGAAAAACTTTTTCTAGAACAGGTACAGTGCAATTTAATGCCTACAATTTAATGTTCATTGTCTTGCCAAATATGAGGGACAAGAGAAATAAGAAATGGAAGGAAAAAATGGAAACAAATCTTTTGTAAATAGGGAGGGAGGAGGGGGTGAGGGGAGGGGAATGGGAAAAAAAGAAGCAACAAGATATATCATGTACAGGTACAAATTCCCTATGCTGAATGTTATCACTATGTACATCTAAAATGTACCATTAAAATAAAACTAAAAAAAAAAAAAAGAAAAGAAAGACATGGAATGTGTGTGAATATTTCAAATAAACCATATTCACGGTTACAGTGCTTCATATAGCTTACAAATCTTGTTTACATTATTTCAAATGAACTTAAAAGTTGTACTTGCATAGCACTACCATCTTTCACACCGAGGAAACAGTAAAACGTTCAGTCACATCCCCAGAATCACTCTTCAGTACTGAGAAAGCTGAATCAAAGCAAGTTTTCAAATTTTAAACTGAGTTCCCTCCATCATAGTGCTCCATACATAATCCATACATAGCCCACCCCAGACACATTCCCCTATGCATGAAAGGGAAGAATTAACTCCTCCTAAAATTATTCAGTATAAGAAAAACTGAATACCATGAATACCATGGTTTCAGTTCAAAGATTTCTCTTAAACTACTCCAATTTAACCAGACAAGTAAAAGGGCACAAACATGAAGTCAGAAATTAAGAGTTGGCAATCTGCATAGTTACTTTAATTACTATAATGTTTAAGTTAGAACATGCAAAACAAAATCCAAATGTCAATGGCAACACTAAAAAGAAACAGATTGCCCTGGAAGGACATGAGACACCAGTAACACAACTATCACTGAAGAGGAAAACTGGGTGACAAGAGAACAGGGGAAGAAGGGTGACTATTTTTCCACTGTATAATCTGTGGTTGATTTTCAATCACGTACAAATACTACTTTATGTTCTTAAGTGATTCTTTAAAAAAAGAAAAAAGCTAACAAAAACAGAATAGCCCTTTTAAAGAAAAACTGACTCTTAAGAATACAAAAGTAAGCAGTCTTAACCTGTATAGACAAGAATTAAACTACCACCAGGAGTGGTGCACATCCCTCTGATCCTAGCTGTCAGTTCGAGGCCAACCTAACTACGAAGCAAGACCGTGTCTCAGAAAAAGGCCAAAAAATTCCTATTTAAACATTTAATTATGCTGGCTATTAAGGTAAACCATACTTTTACATTTAAATAGTAGGAAAAAACTAGAGGATATTTCTTTTTTTTCCTTCCACAGATAACCACTTAACAATGTAGTATACTGTATTTCTCTCCCAAGTTTTATGATTAAGAGCTACCTTTTTTAGATGTATGCTTTATAAAACTAAGAAAATTCTCTATTTGTTAACATGAATAGTGAATCTAATAGAAAACTTTTTCCAGATTCATTATGGTGATCAAATTCTTCCTAAATATGAATATGCAGTTATCTTATTTAACAGATTTCCTGTAGCGGAATCATCCTCAGATGCCTGCTGTGAACTTTATCTAGTGATGTTTTCCTCTTTCTTCTTTTTTAAACACGCCCTCTTTATCATAGTTTCAGGTATTAATAACTTTTCCATCTATTTTTATAAGTTAGACTGGCAGAAATGTTGCTTTTACTATCCTTGTTCAGCTGTGGTCTATGTTTTAAACATTTTCTTAACATTAGAGTCAAGAAAACTAAGGGTTAGGATTGGTTCTTTGTTACTGTGAACAATAATGAAAGGTATCAGAAATCTCTGATTGGGTTTCTAATTGTTTCCTTAGAATGAAAGATAAAAATAAGCAATTACATGGCCAAATCACCACCTTCTAACTTAAGCTTCTGAAAATAATAAATTTTGCATTGCTATATACGTATATAATAGTTACTATACGTATATAATAGTTACTATAAATTTGCCACTTTGAACACTGCAGTCATCTGTTTTTAATGTTGCATAATTCCTGTCCCACCAAGTTTGGACTTTGCTTTATTACTAACTAATAATGTATTGAAAACCATTTTTTCTTCTCACATCTGATTTATTATTAAATATCAACTCTCATTATTACCGTATGACTGAGTTGCCTCATGAAAATTTCCCTCAGTCTTAAAAACTTTGAGACAGAAAAACTTCATGAAACTTACTGTTTCGTAGCCCATTGTAGCTTACCAGGTTAAGTTCCGTCCCTGAATTATTTTGTGTCACCACACACAATGGTAGGAAGGAAGCAGTAGTGATATATATCTCTAACTACAGCTTCCAAAACTTCAGATGTGGCAAGAGTAATTAGGTGAAGGGACTGAGAGGGATATAAAAAGCAGTGTTTCTAACTTTAACACGTTCACAACGGTGCCATAATTCATATGTCTCACTGCTGGGTGGGTCTGAACCACCAATGATACATGCATGACTGTCCCACCAGGATGGCAGCATGGGACAGTCATGTATGTACCTAGCACTGGTGGTTCAAGCTCACACGAACATGTTAATTTCACTTTAATATTACTGGGGCAGAGAGTACAAGGAAGAAACTGCTAAAAGTCAACCAAAAAAATATTTTAGCTGAAAACATTTGCTTTCTTTAAATTCAGAAGTTTGTTTCTCACGTTCATCAATTGAATTTACTTGTATTTTTAAGTCTATAAAATCTTAAGGTATTTTATTAGCAGCTTACTTGCCATTTTAAGTAATTGAGCGTCACTAAATCTATTTTATATCCCATTTTAAAATTTTTAAGCTAAGGTTTGCATTTGTCCATAACAAAGTTTTTCCCCTCCTACTCTCTGTATTTTACACTCTGCATAAAAAGAATGACTGAACTGCATCTAAAATTTTTTATGTTCATGGATAGTTAACAGCTAAAAAATACCTGCTCTACTAAAAAGTTAGAGAATCTATGGCACTGAACTACAGCATAAGAAGCTAAGTTTTTGACAGACAACACTAACAAATCTACATTAAACACACACCAAATTAGGTAAACGTCTAAGCTTCAAGGAACTTTGGATACCAAAAAATAAGGTAATAAGCAATGACTGCTTACTTTGCTTTCATTAATCAGGTAAAAGAGTAGAGAGAAAAACTTTTTATGATGAAGAAGCCCTAGAAAATGAAGAGAAGTTTCTAGAATATGCCATAAAAGAATGAAAAATAAGGAAAAGAAATGTGACTAAGCTGACCTTAACAGTATTTATACCCATAGAGTTACTCGTAATTTCCAGGCCTCTTACTACCTGACACATCTCCTTGGAGAGCTCTCTCTACACTCTGGCTCCTCTGTGGACCACTCACTGTAATGGCAATGTGAACCCAGAATGGAACTGTGCAAAACCATAAGCCACCTTTGCACCGACCACTGAGCTCCCCTTTGCTGAGGTGATAACCCACTAAGTAATCTCCCTAAATCTACTTGTGACAGCCTCCCTATCTTGTTTCTTTGATGGAATAGATGCTGTTACTTAAAATTTAATCTGACTGCCGGGCCTTCCGGACCTAATCCTCTTCAGTGTCTCTACACTGCAGTCAAACTCAGGATGACTGCAAACTCCCTAGCACACCGTTGTGATTCCTGACTATATTCAGAGTCACCTCTGCCATCTCCTGTACCCCTCAGTCTCACTCACCTAAGGATAACTCCTTGCTGAGAACCCTTGACCAATCCTCCCTGTCTTCTACAATACTCATCCCACAGTGTCACTGTTGATGAAACATCCTTCTGAGTAATTTCACCTTTGTGTCATCTAGACTCAACCCCAACACCAACATTATTCTAAAGAGAAAGTTCTCCTCTGGATGTAGTTCCCTGAGCATACCTGTTTCATAACACCTATCACGTTTTATAAAATTCTTATTTTCTATTTCAAAGTTTCTCTTCATTATCAGAAAGCAAACAACTCAGGAGCAAACTCCAGCAGTGAAGAGGTTATCAGCCGTGCATGACCATTTAATAAATGTTTCCTGAACTAAAATGCCACCACCTACACAAGGAAAGAGCATAGCTTAACTGATTCTTAGCCAATTCACCACCAAGACATGTCAGCTCTACTTCCAAACACACGCAGAATCCATTCACTTAGGCGCTAGCAGAACCATATCCACCTCCATTATCCTGCACAGACTACTTTCACAGCATCCTAGCTGACTTTTCTGCTTGCATCCAACCTACTACTTCTCTTCCTCCTCCTCCTCCTCCTCTCCCTCCCTCTCTCTCTCACACACACACACACACACACACACACACACACACACACACACACACACACCCCCTACAGAATCTGTCTCCAGCAGCCAGAATGATATTGGTAAAATGGGAATATTTTTAAATCCTTTAAAAAATGGATTTTAAAAATCCTTCTTTATTTACATTTAGACCAACATTCAAATTCCCACAGCACCTTACCATACCCTGTATCACCATATTCCTACCATGTTTTGTACTCTACCTTCTTTTAAATATTCCAA